>LUCW03000151.1:0-45000 GCA_001586965.3 Sphaeroforma sirkka
TTCACCTCTAAACGTAAAATTTCGTATGGATACTGACTTGTATACGAGTAGAATATACTGATCCGAACAACAGTTCACATCGCAACATATATACTAAACCTCTATGTACATATACACACACTGCACGCCGTGAGATATGCATATGAGTATTGAGACCGTTGGCGATAAGCTTTCCATGTTTCTACTGGCCAAACCCCTGGTTTTCACAATGGACAAAGAATCTTAATTCAATTGAGAATCTAATGTACCCTGTTCCCATTTCTACAACAGCTTTCTAGAAATTACAATATAAAACTAAAGCTGTCCCTATAGCGTCGAACGTTGATCTTCTGGTCTTGGAAATTCATTGTCCTTGTGTGTCCAGGGTAAGCACGCGCTGATAGGATACCGCTTTCTAGCTTAAGAAATCTCCAATTGGAGCCAAACTACTGCGGAATGAACCTAACCACTGCGGAATTGATCGTCAACAACCCAAGCCCGCACTTATTGTTGAGTTTATTCTGAAGACCACTTTTATTCCAGTGTATGATGTAGTGAGACCTGACTGTAGGGTATGTCTCCTTCGACACATGTATTGCCTATGCTATCGCAGAGCCTCCTAAAATTTTAGTATGTATGCAGTCAGCAGTATTTTTTTTAATATGTACATATAGATCACTGTCTCACTGATCAATCGACAAGATGCTCAAACCTCAGTCTCTAACCGTGCACAGGCTCGCCGTGACACAGCCTCAGGCCCTCAGCCCGCTCCTTACACGTGCCTTTGATTTTTTGTTTTTTGATTTTTAAAAACAATAAAAAACCAAAAGGCGGCGTTTTGTAACCATGTGATGTTAAAAACCAGCCAATAATTATTGATTAAGTTGCCAAAAAAGGAAGTGACATGTCGGGCAGCACCTCGAAACAGATGCGCAACTTCCATTGGAATTCTATTTTCATAATTCTCAACCCCCCTCCCCACTCCCCAGAGTCAGAGTGATTCCCACAGGGCACGGGCCCACTGTCCCCGCTCCCCAGAGACCCAGGCTCCAGTGTTTTCAATAATAATAATAAAAACAAACAGTTGTATATTTTTTTGATACACTGGAGTCTGGAGTCTGGGAGATTTTTTTCAAATTCGAGAATAGTCTGGCAAAAGTTTTTAAAAAAAAGTACTGTTTGTGTAATAAATAGATCACGTAAATTAAATAAATACACTTGGTTTAAAATATCTATATTGACAAATTTGAAATCATCATGCAAGGTGAAACTACGTATGCGGGTCCCTATGGAACTTCTGTTGCTGAAGGTGCAGACTGGATGCAATTCCGGAACCCCAAAGCAAAGGATGGGCTGTTCACAGCCACCTCCGAAGGTATACCCAAAACGATGGCGGGGCAATGGAGCGAAGCTGTGCGGAAGTACAAAGACTTGCCGTGCTTTGGTACAAGAGAGTTGGTGAACAGCGAGCAAGTCAAGGACCCCAGTACGGGAAAGATATTTAACAAGAATGAATATGGTGTTTATTGCTGGGCGACATATGGAGAAACCGATGAGCGCGTTCAATCGTTCGCAAAGGGATTACTGGACTTGGGAGTGCAGCCCAAATCAAATATTTGTATATTTATGTCTACAATGGCTGATTGGCAGGTAGCCGCCCATGCCAGTTGGCAAGCCGGAATTGTGGTAGCTACGCTCTATGCAACTCTAGGCGAAGAGGCACTAGCTTTTGGCTTGAAACAGACGATGTCCTCTGTTGTTATAACACAAGGATCTCTGCTCAGCGAAATATCTACGATAGCGGCATCCTGTCCTGAACTTAAGCACGTTATTTACAATGGAGATAACACGGCAAACATAGAGATCGAAGGAGTTATCCTCTATCGCTTTGAGGATCTTATATCCAGAGAAAAAACAATCGATAGTGCTGCACTGCAAGCACCAAGCGAATCTGACATTGCTGTGCTTATGTACACCTCTGGTAGCACAGGTGTACCCAAAGGTGTGATGCTTACGCACAGGAATGTTGTCTCATCTGCATGCGTTGGCTTCCATCACAGCACACCGGATATCCTCGCGGGCGAGGATTCTTTTATCAGTTTTCTGCCTCTCGCTCACATTTTCGCCCTCTGTGCAGAGACATACTTAATCTCCCAGGGGTGTCGAATTGGCTACAGCACTGCGTTGACGCTCACTGATAACTCATCAATGATCAAATCGGGCACGAAGGGCGATATAAGCGAATTGCGACCTACATACATGGTTGCGGTACCCACCATCATTGATCGGATACGCCAGGCTGTAATGCAGAACGTGAATTCGAATGGCTGGCTTGGTAGAAAGGTTTGGGATTATGCATTTGAATCTAAAACAAAGGCCTTCACCGATTTCAAGGAGACCCCATTTTTAGATAAGATTGTATTCGATAAAATCAAAGGTATACTGGGAGGCAACGTGAAAATGATCCTTTGTGGAGGTGCACCACTCGCGATTGAGAGCCAGATATTCATGAGTACCGTATTTGGGGTGCCTATCTGCCAGGGATACGGTCTAACTGAAACTTGTGGTGGTGGTACCATAGCCGATATCCACGATAGACAATCCTGGGGCAAAGTTGGGGGACCAATTACTGTCCTTGATCTCAGGCTCAAGAATTGGGAGGAAGGTAATTACCGTGTAACCGACATAATGAAAAAAGACATAGGTATGCCACGAGGTGAAGTGCTTCTAAGTGGAGATTGTGTGGCTCATGGTTACTACAACATGCCTGAGAAGACAGCTGAAGATTTCCGAGTAGACGAGAATGGTAGAGCATGGTTCCATACCGGCGATATAGGTCAAATCTGCCACGATGGTACATTGCAAATCATTGACAGAAAGAAAGATTTGGTTAAGCTACAACAAGGTGAATACGTATCCTTGGGCAAGGTTGAAAGCATGTTGGCAAGCGCGAAGTTTATCGATAACCTCATGGTGTATGCAGACCCATTTCATTCCTACTGTGTGGTTCTGGTAACAGTGCAACCTTCCATCGTGACGGCATGGGCGGCTTTTAATGGCATTGAAAAAGAATGGAGTGAATTATGTAAAGACCCACAGCTTAAAGCTGAGGTATTGAAAACATTACAATATGAAGCTAAGATGGGAAACCTGCAACGATTTGAGACACCCGCGAAGGTTTTTATATGTGACGAACCATGGACACCTGAATCAGGTTTGGTCACTGCGAGCATGAAATTACAGCGGAAGAAAATCCTGGACAAATATCAAGAGGACATCGATGCTATGCTACGATGAAGATGAGTGTCTCATAATGCACACTTGATTCTTTGAGCATACGCAATTAACAACTGTTGAGTAAGAAAGGTAGTCCCTATTTGCGTACTATAGCGAGTTGTGCACGGAATCACCAAGCCGCCACAGACATTAAGTAACTGCTGCTGAGTCCCCAGTAAGGATACAAAGCTAACAGTAGAAAATACATGAATTAAAACATTGAGTAGACAAAAGGCTCGCAACCACATTGATTTATTTGAGTTGGCATACCTATGTTACACATTTACTCGCCAGTAATGAGTGCAGAACGAGCGCTACGAGTGATCTTTATCGTCGCAGTCAACAGCTTTCAGCCTGAAAGGTGCTCTAATGATTTATGTCTGAATCTAAAGGGAATGTATTGTCCCACCGAATTATCAAATACAATCAGAGATCACATGTTGTAAAGATCAGGTACTGTCACTTCTTCTGCATCTGATAGCCTAATCCTACACAAAGCACTCGCGCAATTGACAATGTTACACACCGGAAACGCGTGGCGAAAGTGTTTAGCGCATGTGAACGATATGGCTAACTTGGTGGCACTGTTGTATGTATGGTTATATATGAACATTAAACACCCTTTTCATCCTATGATAGTACGCAAATTCATCGACGTCTGCAGAATGTTATCAACCGTTAATCAGTCTTCTTCTTCGTCATCCCAGACTGTGACGTTGCGTATTCTGAAACGGGGTGCAAAGTATAGCCCTACCGCAGTCCCGATAAGTGGTGCTTGTATCAGGAATTTCTGGCCTACAAGTAGGAACAACAAGGGAAGCACGTGTTAACGAAACGTAAGACTTTAACGATATGTGTGGAAAAAAATAGGAGCCACAGTTCAGCAAAGCATTCTCCGCTACGTTATGAATGCGACTCTATGCCGGGTGGATGTCGGGTGGTAGCCATTGTCGTCTACAACAGGTGATCCACAAGTAGCAAGAGTATGTATTCTGTCATTCCAATCTACTACAGCTAATGTGCAATAGTCGGCGCCAAAATTAGCTTCACACTCACAAGTGTCGGTATACAATACCATTCAGTAGAAAAACAGACAATCAACTTGTCGAGATTCGTAACTTACTCTGGGGCATAATTCCTTTACTTCCAAGCAGCCCAATGTGAGCGATTGCCGCCAGCGCGCAACCCGCCCCTATCATAAATAAAATAGAGAGAACAAATCAGCAGTTGACAATGAAACAGAAATAATCGGTCATTGTGTAGTCAATGTCTAGAACAGAGCTGGACCATATGTCGTCCCGTTTTTTTTGCAAGATACCATTTCCACTTTTCAATAAATTAGAAGAATATTGCTCGCAGATATCCTGTCTATGCATGGCTGGGTTTAAGGATTGATTCGGGACGGCATATTAAACATATGCGAGGAAGTAGTAACAGACCTTGCAAAAGCGCCCGTGCACACCAAACACAATCAAAACCGAACACCGGCCTCTAGATTTAAAATCACAGCATTCATGAATGAGGTATATACCTGTATCGCATGTACGAACTCGAAATGATGTCAAGATAAAAGCCAAACAAAGATTCACAGCGTTCGTAAACAAGGTGTACATTTGTATCGCACGCACGAACACGAAATGGTAGCTCATAAATATCCGACACTTAAAGCGCACAACGAGATCGTCTACCCCGTGTTACAACCAACTGACTTTAACAGCAACCAGCACCTGACTTGAACAACAACCACCAACTGACTTAAACAGCAACCACCAACTGACTTAAACAACAACCAGCAATTGACTTAAACGTCAATGCGCCGAGATATACAATCGCAAAGGTTCCAAAACGTATCCATATTTTTGTTCCCACATGTTTATTGGTATACTATTATATAACAAATCACTTCTGTAGCCGATGTTATCGGGGGCGACAAGCTCAGTCAGGCGTACCACAAATAGTTCAACTTTTGTACGAGTTTCCAAACCATGAAGGTAGATTGGATAAATGGGGAAACATACCCACGGCTTGTGACACAATGCGCCCCGTACTCGTATCCTTCGCATAGTTGGTTTGTATTGATGTGCTCGCTGCACCGCCTGCTGTGATACCGAGGATGATTATAATGGGGTATAACCCGGTCGACATAGTGCACTCACATGTACCACCTAAAATCAATCCTAATAAATATGAACTGTGTATCTATATCTATATATATACACATATATATAAATATATTGTTGTATTTACATACCATATTGTAGGTCCATACATATATATATATATTTATAAATATTTATAAACTTTTTTTTTGCAATTTATTGATGACGTCACGTATGTATTGTGTTTGTTCTCGCCCACTAACCAGTGACTATTGACTACAGCACCTGAGCAGTGAGCAGTCTGTGACTGTCGAAAGAAATATGTGGTCTGTGGTCTGCGACTCTGCGGGTGTCGGCATTTCAAACTTTTGCAACACATAAATACTTAATTTGTGATATATTCACGCGATTTTGTGACCGTTACGCTACTGTATTGGGATGTGAGAGTGGTATTTCGGTCCATGAAGTACGTTGAAATAGCGCTGCCGCACTACTGTACACAGACACAGATGTGGCTCACTAGCTGAGCCCAGTTGTTCCTATCTCGAGTATACGTCGGGAAGCGTGACGCCGGATATTGGCAATTATTCGAAACGTCGCATAGAGCAATTTGCTATACCGTTGTATTTTGGACAGTCCCTACGGTGCACTCGAAGCTAACGATACGGCCCAAACATAAAATAAACACAGCTACAACGCTAGCAACAGGGATTCGGGTGAGAATCGTGGAATAGCTATCACCCTAGTATATCTGTCAAGATGGACCCCAAGAACAAACAGACCATAATCGATGTTGACGCAGAGGTGATACCGGAAGAGCCAATGAAGCCTTTATCACCGAGTATGGAGGGTTTGAGGAACGAGAACAAGCGGCTTAGGCTGA
Organism: Sphaeroforma sirkka; assembly: GCA_001586965.3. Lineage (NCBI taxonomy): Eukaryota > Ichthyosporea > Ichthyophonida > Sphaeroforma > Sphaeroforma sirkka. Next base: position 6,238 of record LUCW03000151.1, read on the forward strand.
CAAATGAATCGTATTCGAATATTATGCACCAGCTGAGAGACGCGCAGGGGCTTATCAAAAATCTGAAAGATGACATCGAAGCGAAAGGTAAGAAAATCTCCCGTTTAGAGCGCCGCATTCGCGCCAAAGATCACAACTACAACAACAACGGCGCCAGTTCTGAGGAAGAGGAGGACGATGACGATGAGGATACGGCGTCTGTCGTATCAACAGACGATACAGGTGATGATGACATCGAGGTTTTATCACCTATCCAATACACACGTGGGTATATGAAGGCACCACGTGGACGGATGAATTCATTCACCGGCGCACGTGGTGGCAGACACGGTAGCAGTCGAACACGTTCACGCGCGCAGATTCGCAGGGAAGCACTGAGTGTGCATTCGAGTGCGGAAAACGAGTCGCCTACTGTGGCAACTGCCCGGGGGGGCAGAAGGAAACGCTACGCACGAACAGTGCCAAACGGTAGTGGTGATATGGGTGTCGGTGTCGACGGGGTTAGCAACGCACCTATGCAAAGCTGTACAGAGAGCCGAGTGTTACGAGGACGAGGTGCCCTGGATCGTTGGAATGTGGATGATACGGAAAATGCGAAACATGACAGTACCACGACTGTAATGACCAGAGGGAGGGGAGTAAAGCGCTCGCTTCCCCGTAGTACGCAGTCACGTACAAGCACGCGCACACGCACTCGAGTGGAGAGGTCTGGAGCCATATCCTCGGTCGGAGTGTCTCAGCTCACACACACAGACGAGGACGATAGAGACGGACCTGTAGATGACAGCAATGCAAGCGACACCGGCAGTGACGACGAACCTGACAGTGACGACGAACCTGACAGTGACGATGGGCCAGGTGACAGCGAAGACGAGAGTGAAAGAGAGCGACTGGAATGGGAGAGACAGGAGTTTGAGAAGTGGGACTCTGAGTGGAATCCTCTGTTTAGATCGGCAATTGTTCCTGTGGATCCTGCGATGGTACCAACCGTCGATGCGGCTGAGAAAGCCGCGCGAAAGGAGGCTATACCAGGTGAGCGTGGGATATTTGACGTGTAGCGCGTTTGTCGAGATGTCGCTGCGTGCAATATCAGTCACCATTTCTTTATCAAAGCTGCTTTCAGACCTATCATAGCTTTCCGAACGCACTACATGAAGAATTTTGAGAAGCTAGTCGGGCTTAGCATGAATATGGAGTATCGTTTGACCCTTAAAGTTGGGATTGAATGTGGGTGTTTGCGAGTGATACTGCCGACAATTGTGAGCACAAATATCGATACGTGCTCTAGAAGCATATGTACAGATTATACCCAGATGTGTGCTCCTGCCGAGGTGCTTTCGTATAACTGTTTGTATTCACTTGGTTTCCTTCGAAATACCTGCACCCATGTTTTAACTAGGAACCCTGTCACTTTTCCTTTGCGGTATATATATATATATATATATATATATATAATATAATATATATATATATATATATATATATATATGTTGTTGTATTCGTCTACACAATGTTGTTGTATTTGATATTGATGCGCATGCATGTACTGTACGCTTGTATGCATACTTTTGTTGAGACCCCATCTTAGAGACACCCGTCTTAACGTGCTTTACCTCTGACTCTGCTAAAACAGTACCAAATTGGCGAGTTGTCGGTTTTGAATCTAACGCAATAGATGATCGTCCCGGGCATATCGAGGTGTGTACACACTGTCTTCACTTCCAGCCATCGATTTACTGACAATTTGTATTTGTGTCGAAATTGCATACGTGTTCCTGTGTACGGCCCTGCGTAAAACCTTGTCTATGGATTCATGACTGCCGTGTAAAATCCTGTGTATAACCTTGTCTGTGGATACATGACTAGCGCACGGAATTTAGAATATTGTCGTGTTTACCGGTGCATCAGATATGTCAATTTTCCTGTTCTGTGTATTTTTTGAGACAAGCAATCGTTACTGCCCCGGTTTGGTATCATCGAAAGTGAAGGGGAATAGGCGCTGAAATGACGTGAATTGTCCGCATCTATGTTGTTGTTTCGTTTAGGCGTTAGTTCGCTTTCCCTCCGAATGATACTTTCTCCTGCGTACTTGACTGGCAGCCGTCTAAACCGACATTTGAAATCACACGTACATGTGTATACCACACATACACACACACATGCAGGACATGGGCGATGCCGCCTACGACAAACGACACCGCAAATATGAAGCCCTCGAGAAGCGGCGCAAACGCACAGACCATGAACGCCTCCTCCTTGACCAGCAACTAGCAACGACTCAAGCGGGAGTTAAGGAAGCGGACCAGGCAAGAGGAAACGCGGAAACGAATATTCTCACAGACGTGTACAGTCTCTTCCCCGACCCATACACGAATCTCAAGGCCATTGAGGTGACAATGAAGCTGCCGTACGTTGCCTGGGGTGCGAGTGTGCCAAAGGAACTATGCTATAGACTGCAGGAGATCCGACACGAGACCGCGCGCGAACGAGCTAAGAGATGTCAGGCATTTGCCCTGCCAGTTTCGGGTAGCATGTCTTTCCAGACCGAGATGATGGCCCAGAAAGCCCAATTAAAACATAAAAGGACCAGGATGGCTCTCGCAGCGCCCATACAAGCTAACCCGGGCAGAACCTGTACACGTGTTAACTCGACGACCAGCGTTGCGTCAAATCAGTCACGCGGCCGGACTTTAACCGCAGGTGGATCTGCTAGCAAGCGGTTGAAGCGAGATCTATCCCAAACCAAGCGGCGCACATCATCAAGACTTCACAGCGCTGCCAGTGCACAGTCGGGGAGAGCGAGGGAAGCGATTCCTTCTGCTGATGCGAACGCTAGCCCGCACACAGCTGCTTTAGATATGAATTCTCAAAAAGCAGCATCTATAGCGGACAAAGATAAGAATATAGGACCTTCAGCGGTGCGGGGTTCAATGAGGACGCGAAATAGCTCAGTACCACCAGTGGGGGAAGGTGGAGATGAGAAACCACACCGCACACGCTCGCGGTCCGGGCGCAAGCGGACACCCCCACCACGTACACGTGCGTCCACACGTACCCGATCACAGACTCCCAGCCACGCACTCAATGCATCAATTTCGCTTGAACCAGTACCGCCCTTGTCAGTAACAAAGATAGAGGATTTGGAACAGACGGTGTCGGAATCTGCTAGCAAGCCCCCAGAAGCGGCGGTTGCGCAACCTCTGGCACTGCGTTCGTCTACTCCACCGCTTTCGCCGTCACCATTGCCAACGAATTGTGTGTGGAGAGCACGTTCGATAGATGGCAGTATGAGCAAGCCTGTGGCTATTGGGAAATGTTTGCCAACGGGGAAAGGGAACAAAGACGAAGGGATTGAAAGTAAATCAAATGCAGCTGAGGCAGTCAATAGTGCTGTATACTCAACAGCGAAGGAGGAAGTAGATAAGGATGACGATATGCCGCTAAGTGTCAGTATAAGCAGTTTAGTAACAGGCCTGCAAGAGGGCAGCAAGAAATCTGCGGATCAAGCTCCACTTTTGTTGAGGTTTAAACGTGTCACACCCGTTGATGCGGTTGAATGACGGACTGAAAAGTACAAAGCATCGTAAAAGTCGAGGTGGGACAGTTCACTATCAGAGACCGCAAGAGAATCACGTTACGTTGCTACATTTACCAGGTCCACGGAATACATGGGATAGGGAACGATATAAGGTGGCATAGTAGGCAGACACTGGATTGCTTTACAGTCGTGCTCAATTGCAGTTTATAAAAATTTGATTCAATAGCTCGAAGAGGCAAATTTTGTCGAATATTCGGCCGCATGAGTGCTTGGATGATCGTGAGTGACAAAACCTTGAACTGTTTGTCGACTGCTATTGAGAACATCCTAACATAGTATACGTGCATGTGAATGGTCAGTGAGCTCCTTCGACGCTGTACCCATTATGTACTCGGTTACATACATTTAAAGTTTTAGACTGTTTACCGCACTTTGTTTCTGTACTGCTTTTCCAAGAATTACGAATTCGGGTTCATTGATTCTAGTTTTGGAGGGCTGGGCAATAGCTTCCGAGTATACGAGACGACCTGGTTTTAGCATTGAGGTGAAATATTAATTTTGGCTCTCCCTCACTCGGCCGAGTACTGGGGCGGAGACATATGCCACCTTCACTATGCGATATGCATTGTTCACGATGGGTGAAGATTGCTATTATAAAAACGAGACATCCTGACTAATTAGAAATTTACAACAAAACTTATGTTTTGTATTCGGATTATCATTAATATAGGCTTAAGTTTTACTGTGTTGTGGTGCAGCTTGTGTCTGGTGTGCCAAATGGGTTTCACAGGTTTGTCTAATTTTCTTGAACTGTCGATCTATCACATGGGGATCTCCACCTTATCATATACTCTGGTCCGTTCTTGCAACAGTGAAATACACCTGATAACAATAAGACATTTATGATTAAAAGTGATATAAACTCGAAATCTTGGAGGACAATGCACGTGCAAAAATAATAGGCGCTGAAGTACAAAAGTCGAAGTCGCCCGATATTTCGCGCAGGTAAAACAGACACACATACCACATCGTTGGTCGTCGTACTCGCCGGACTGCAAAGATTGGAAAAAGTAAGTGAAGATTAAATTAGTTAGTGAAAGATCTTTGAACGGCCACCGTAGTGAAATGTTTGACACGAACGCACTGTGATACAGTAGCAGTAACAGTGTAAGGCAGCCGAAAGTAAATTTCTTCTGTGCTAAGATGGAAAGCATCCACATCGCATGACCGCATACCTCCTGATCTCCTTTATCTCTTATGAGTCCGCATCGCTCGCCTGTCAATGGACCGAAACTACCACATTCTACATCCGTATCTTTGCACTTCACATCCTTACACGAACTTCCACAGTCACGATTCATTTTACTGGATTCGTATTTCCAGTTTTTCTCTTCCGATGTGGGCGTCAACCCTTTCGATTCACATGTTTCTTTTTCCTTTTCTTGTTCTCTCTCCTCTTTGTCGTTCACTTCTTTTTCTTTCTCCTCTTCCACTTCTTTCTCTAACTCTTTTCCTTCCTGTTCTTGTTCATCGTCTTGTTCATTAGAACTTACACTGCCCCATGATGGTTCATGTACTTCGTATTTGCGCGTGCCGGCGATTCGACAGTCCCCTACGGCTATTTCCCATTCCCTCTCTGCTTCGCCGCTGCACTGCGCGCTGCTATCATCAAACTGGGAGATACTATACTCTCCGGTGGAATCGGCAGGAGCTGTAAAATAGTATTTGTCGTCAATCTGTGTACAATGGTCGATCGTGTAAATAGTAGCTCCGCCAACCCTGCAATTTTCTTCACAGTTACAACCTTCTGTGTATTCGTAGCTATACAATAGCGCATTTTGTGCTCTGGCGCACACAACGGTGGCTAACAACAGAGCTTGGACTAGCATTATTTTCGATGAACAGCAAAAGTATTTATTTTTTTAAATGCTTATGGTCATACACGATACCTGCGATTTTATTCTGAGTTGCAAACGGGTGGACTAGCGATACTTTATACACTTTTTTAGATTTTGATTATCAAACCACGAGATTACATATCGTCACATGCGGATAACGGTTGAACAAAAAGTTATTTATTTACACGCGAATCACGCGAGTGCTTTTGGCGTGAACTTCTGAAGCATTTTTTATTTTTATTTTTCAAAGATGCGTACTCCTACTCACACTGGTATCTTATATATAAGTCAGTAGTGAGGCTTCCCAAGTTCCAAGTTCCAACTTCCTCTTCTGGCTACGAAAAGCATGAGACTCTGATACTCCGAGTCTGATGAGTTGACAGTGATGAGTTCGCCTCACTGCTGTCTGTCACTCTGATAAGAGTCTGAAAGTCTGACAGTCTGACAGTCTGAAAGTTTGACTCTGACTTTGACTTTCAAAGTTTCAGACTTTGAATACAGCAAATAATTATGTATCTACAGACTACAGAGCACAGACTCGCAGATAGTGCGAAGTACATACATTGTCCTAGACAAATCAGTATTTTATTTGAAAAAAATGCACGCGCGAGGCCGCGAGCAGGGCTGAGCAGTGAGCGCCGGAGCCTCTGACGTTTGGGCCTTTGAGTCTGGGGGCCTGAGGCTGAGGGCTGTGAGCCGTGAGGGAATAAAAATAGTATCGTGTACTGGGGCAGTGGGGGCGGTGGGGTTGGGGGAATTGCTGGGTGGGTATGGCAAAGGCTTTTTATGGGTGTCTGAGTCTGACTGTCTGACTGTCTGACTGTCGTGGCTCTAGGCCCACTGCGTCGTCACGTGGGTAAATTTTTTTAATTAAGATTTTCAAAAAAGGATTTAAAAAAAAACAATATTTCTACAGACACACCGATACAGACAGCCTCAGGATTTTTTTAATTACGGATGTACATTGTACAGATATGTACATACATACATACATTGTTTTTTCTAGTTTTCTACAAAATTATAGCTATCTAAAAATAAAGTAAAATGGAACATATGAAATATGAATGCTCTATGAGTAATGCGACTATGAAGTATGTATAAGACATTCATTGAGACTATGAGTCTATGATTCTATGTACAATATTATTGTCGTACAATTTTAATTATTGTGACAAAAAGCAATGAGTGATTAACTAAATATCAACGTCCAATGTACGAAGTGTCCGAGGCTCGAGAGTCGAGGAGTCATGGTGTGAATCAAATTCCCAAATCTATTGCAAATCTAAAACTTTAGTCCCAGACTTTCAGGGGGTATTGGCTTTCTCTTCTTTATTTTAGGGTTTAAAAAACTAATAACAATTATTTACTGTACAGTATTATTTTCTATCGTGGACTCGCTGAGTCGCTGCCCACAGCCCAACAGCCCACGTGCCCATTCGGGCCCCTCTCTGAGTCTGGTGGTGTTGGCAGTTGGCCGCTGGCGTCTTGGATTTGGAATCCAGGGACCTAGACAGGCTGGACTCCTGGAGTCCTCTGACAAGTGGTGACTGGTCACTGGACAGTAGACTGTAATGAAGTGATATCATACTTGTTTTTTTTTTAAATTATTAAAAATACAGTTAATACATTTTTATTCATCAACACGTGTATTATTTTATGAGTGTGAAGTTGGTGTGAACAGTGCACGGTGAACTTTCAACTTTAAAGGATTGTGACTCTAAGGCTGAGCGTGTGAAGTGTGAAAACTTCTTGCTTGTGTGTTTGTGTGTGAAGGGCGGGGTTTGACTTTTCATTTTCTCGCTTCGTTTTTGTGTTTTTTGTTGTTGTTGCTTGTTTTTTTTGTTTTTTTGTAAACATATACTCATTTTTAAATACATATTTGTAACAAGATTTGTAATGTACATTTATAGCCCCAGTCATTTTTAAAACGGGTTCGGACTTTATGTTCGGTTTTTTTGGGGGGGTCAACCTGTCTTTTTTTTTTAAATCGTATCCAAGAATAATTTTCGGACTATATTTTTAAATAAAATATGGACAAAATTCATTTACGTACTAACCAATCAAAAAAATTGTGAAGTTGAATACAATTCGTAGATTCCAGTACGTATTTATACCGAAAATGTGAGTTTCGGTAGAAAAAATCTGAATCCGTAAATCCGATCCGTACGTAAATTTTCTATTTTTAAAAAATAAATAAATAAAAGGGGTACGAGTCGCATAACTCCCATACCTAAATTTATGACATGAAAAAACCCAATATGACTAAATTTCATGAATAAAATACCCTTTAAAATATGCATAAATTTTATGACTTAAATCCCCTTATGCATAAACTTTATGACTAATAGCCCATTTTGTCGAAACTCTACAGCTACGCTTTCGGTGATAAAACCAAAAATCAAAGTCAAAAATTTCCAAATTGTGACAGGAGGGTCATCAAAAAGACAAAAACGTCATCAAATAAATACATAGTTCTTCTTGAATAAGGGTCGGCCCTGCCCCCGAATTTGAAAATGAAATGAAATATTTATGAAATATGAAATTTCAGAGCCCAAATCATTTCTAGGCATGTGTCGGCGAGACCAGTCCCACCGCTGATTTTCAAGAATGAAATGAAATGAAAATATATATTTTTTTAATATAAAATATTTCATAAATACTGAATTTATTTACAATACATAGTTCTAAAACATTTACATAAATACATATTTAGTTGGCTTCGACAATCCAAAGCAGACGAAATACGAATTCGAACCTAGAAAACTGGCTCAATAAGGAAGGTTTAAGCTTGTATATGTAGCAAGTTCAATGTCATAGAAGCTTGTATATGTAGCAAGTTCAATGTCATAGAAGCTTGTATATGTAGCAAGTTCAATGTCATAGAAGCTTGTATATGTAGCAAGTTCAATGTCATAGAAGCTTGTATATGTAGCAAGTTCAATGTCATAGAAGCCTGTATATGTAGCAAGTTCAATGTCATAGCATTCGGTGGTCGTCCGCAGTTATCGCACAATGTCAGACAGCGTACCGATGGCAGACTTCACCTGCCAGTACTGCTCTAGGGTATGTCAAACCAGGCTTCACAGAAAACGATTCTTCCTTTGTGAATAAATGACTAGTTATTTCGATCCCGGGAATATATATATATATATATGTGTGTGTGTGTCTATACAAGTATATGTTTACAAATGTGTTCATATATGTATATACATACACACTACTCAATATATATATATATATATATATATATATATATATATATATATATATATATATATATATATATATATATATATATATATATATATATATGTTCATATTATATTTTACATAAATATATATATAATATATATATATATACACATCACACACACATCACATATATGGCTATATTATATTATATGCATATATTATACAAAATGCATATATGCACACATCGCAATATGTATATATGTCATGTCATCACATATATTGCTACATATATACATATTATATATAATATATATATATATAATACATATATAATACATTATGGCATATGTGTGTATTAATAATACATATATTGTACATAATGCATATTATACATACATATACATATAATATGTAACCATATATATTATATATATTATTATAATATTATTATATTATTACATATATATTAGCATATGCTTACATAATATTATATATACATATATATAACAATATAATAATATATAATAATGTATTATTACATTACATATATCATGGCAATACACATATATTACATTAATATTGTATGTATATATGTACATACATGCAATATACATATACATGTAAACATAACATTATGTATGTATGCTATTAATAAACATATACATGCTAAACGCAATATGCATACATGGTTACGTTAAATATATAATCATAAGTTAACCAATATATAATACATAATATATCATTAATATAATATACATGGTTATATATACATTATATATTACATTATATATATACAATATACATGTATATATATATAGCATAATATATATATATATATATATATATATATTATTTTTATTTTATGTTATATATATATATATATATTATATATATTTGCATCATATATATATATATGCTTTTATACATATATATACATACTTATATGTATATATATATATATATATAGATTTATATATAGATGTATATTTATACATACATACATACATTTATATATATATATATATATATATATATATATATATATATATATATATACACGTATGTGTGCGTCCGTGTATATTCATAAGAATTTGATTATTCATACATGAATGTTGCAATTGTAATTAAATCGTGGACCTTCCGTATACATTCGTGTTAACAATTTGTTCGATTTGCTGTGGGTACCCCCTTCTACAGCCCATCAATCTTGACGAATCTTTCGCCAGTATACATCCTGATTTGATAGAGCAGAGTCACCTGGGTAAGAACGTGTATGTAACATGGGTTTCCGTCTGTCAACCTGTATATGCACAGACATCACAGTTTTAGAATCAGAGTCCTTGTTGGGTGTAAAATCAAATCCACAGCAAGCAACTCCAGCTATAAACGACACCATGGTTTATGAACCAGGCCCCTCGTTGGGAATGTAATCGTGTTAGTTTACCTACCTCGCTTAACATAACTTTCGATCCATTTTTTATCTATCAAGCCCCTGTCCAGGTCATTACCAGTATGAGTATAAAGACACTCACTCATATATACGTATATATATTAAGCACACTCACTCTCCTACATACTTATTTATATTAAACACACTCACTCTCTTTTATTTTTATATGTATCCCCAATATGTACACACTCACTCTCATATACACCAATTCTGTTGCGTACACACTCAGTCTTATACATGCTTATTTTTATTGTAGATACACTCAGTCGCATATTCACATATTTATATTATAAGCACACTCACTTTCATATCATACTTATTTATATTTCAAACACATTCACTCGCTCACTCTCACATACACTTATGTATATTTTGAACACACCCACTTTCATGTATACTTATTTATATTACAAACGCACTCACTCTCATATATACTTTCATATATTATAAACACACCCACTCTTACGGACACTTATGTATATTTGAACACACACACTTTCATATATACCTGTTTATATTACAAACGCTCTCATTCTCACAGACGCTTACATCTATTATATACACACTCACTCTCACATACACTCATATACATCTCCGTCGATCCCTTCTGTTAACAATCATATCCTCACAGTATCGTCCAGTGACGACGACAGCTACAGCGATGACGGAGATATAACTCCCACCCGCACACCTCACGAGTCACCCGCCCTATCACCCATACACTCACGTACACGCACGCCCACGGCCCACAGCGAGTCTACCAACAGTCCACACACCACTGATGAGGCCAGTGTAGGTACACGTGCACACATACACGCACCTGTGCCTGTAGTCGCGCGTGGGGATGCAGACAGCGATAGCAAACCCAACACCCAAGGACCGACTGTCGCAGGTGGAACCGGGGCCCCAAAAATCGGGCCGACAGGTGCAAGTGACCCGTCCAGGGCAAAGGTGCAGTTGAATGCCAATGCCATAGTGCATATCAACGCAGATGGCCGAAGTTCGGAACCCATCCGTGTCGTAGTGCGGTCGCCGCCGCACTCGCCGGACGCAAAGCGGGATCACGGCGCACCATTGCGGGACGGGGTGTGTGCCCTATCGCCGGCGATGAGGGCAAGGGCGGGTGGTTCGGCTGATGTGAGTACGAATGCCAGTGCACAGTACTCGTACGTAGTACTACCAGAGCATGAGCATACGGACCTCAACGACGAAGGCACACCCGTGCAACACCCGCGACAGAGCCAGACAGACGCCAGCACCATCACAGCCACAGCAGCACACAAGAAGACGCGGGGCAGCGCAGACGGCGACCCAGGGACACAGGCCAACAGCCGACCAACCCCCAACACACACACACACACACACACGCCCACACGCCCACACGCGCACGCGCACACGGCCGGCGGGGGGTGAGTATGTGCGAGGGAACGCGTCTGGCATAGAGAAAGGGCTGGGGGTGTATGGCGCTAGCGGGGATGGAGACAGAGCTGGGGAGCGTGTAGGGGCAAGGGGGTACGTGCGAGAGCGTATGGATGTGATGGTGCTTAGTGATCTGTTTGACTATGCGTCGGGCGAGTCGAGTATCGACCATCCCATGTGCGCAGAGTGTGCAGATCAGGTGAGAGTGGTGGGGGGGTGTGTGTGAGTGAGTGAGTGGGTGAGTCAGTGAGTGAGTGAGTGGGTGAGTCAGTCAGTCAGTGAGTGGGTGAGTCAGTGAGTGAGTGAGTGAGTGAGTCAGTCAGTCAGTGAGTGAGTGAGTGAGTGAGTGAGCGAGTGAGTGAATAGTGTCTTTGATTGTGCGTGGCGTGTGATTGTGTGCTCATGTATATATATATTGTATAGTGTCTATATCTGGAAGGATGGTGTCACCGTTGGCTAGCCCAGTACAGGGTCTTCTTTCTCTGAGAAATGACTTTCGTGTGCATGCCCCGTTGTTTGTGCTATGGACTGATGGCTTCGCTTCTGCTGGGCTTGAGCGTTGTTCGTGGCCTGCACCACTGCTAGCGTCCCCAGTTACTTTGTGGACACACACGTTGACTGCTATTCAGAGAGTCAACGTCTCGCAATCCGTTCCCCAACAATACGTAACCAAGAAGGACTATATTTGAAGATAGACATAGCGTTGTGTAAACTACACATGTTTGTTATATTTATGAAGATAGGCATAGCGCGGTGTAAACTACACATGTTCGTTGGTTTATATATATACATATACTGTGTGTACCTTCACTTTGGCCATTGGCTGAGCTTTCATTCTCTCCACGCAAGAGGTTACAATGTCAAGGAAGTTGTCACAGATTCTGTATTGGTATATGAAAACCCTTTTTTGTGCATATCAATATCAACGTCATGCCGGCCGGCTATATCATGTCGACATTATGCTGACTCGTTCTGTTTCTCCTCTGATGTGTAGCTTATAGGAAAACGTTATTTGTACACAAATATCCACATTCCATGACTCCTTTTGTTTCGACTGTGATCTGTAGCTTGTATCAAAACGTTATTTGTACTCACATACACAAAACGTTATTTGTACACACATACCCTCAGTATGCTGACTTGTATCACTTCTCCTCTGCTCTGCAGCTGGTAAAAGTGCTGGAAGACCAACTCGACGAAGCGAAGGCGGAGGAGAAGATGTACATAGAGTTTGTAGACTCGCACTACTCAGACGAGCAAGAGATCATCCAACAGGCCCAGCACGACAAGGTGTGTCTTGACTAGCAGGGATACGCGTCAACGTTTATAAGCACAGGTTGGGTTGCTTGCTAAATGGGGGCTGGTGTGTGTGTGTGTGTGTGTGCTTGTTGCATAGGGGTGATGTGTGTGTGTGTGTGTGTGTGTGCTTGTTGCATAGGGGTGATGTGTGTATTACTCGAGAGGAGTGTTGCGTTCGGTGTATTGGTTGTCTGAAAGTGTGCGTAAATAGAGCTCAATGCGTTAATACGTGGATTGTCATCGTACACAGCTGAGTATGTAAATTCATAAGTAGGTGAGTATGCAAATATGTAATTGGGTGAGTATGTAAATACGTAATTATGCTCTGTCAATCAGGAACAACTGGCTATTTACGAGGTAGAAGAAACAGCTGAGTGTGTAAATCCATAAGTAGGTGAGTATGCAAATGTGTAATTGGTTGAGTATGTAAATACGTAATTATGCTCTGTCAATCAGGAACAACTGGCTATTTGCGAGGCAGAAGAAACAGCTGAGTATGTAAATCCATAAGTAGGAGAGTATGCAAATATGTAATTGGGTGAGTATGTAAATACGTAATTATGCTCTGTCAATCAGGAACAACTGGCTATTTGCGAGGCAGAAGAAACAGCTGAGTATGTAAATCCATAAGTAGGAGAGTATGCAAATATGTAATTGGGTGAGTATGTAAATACGTAATTATGCTCTGTCAATCAGGAACAACTTGCTATTTACGAGGCAGAAGAAGCAGAGCTCATTGCGCAGTTAGAGGTTATTGAGAACGAACGAGCCGAAACCAGAGCCGATGTGATAAGGTCTGTTGTGTGTGTGAGCTGGATGAGCGGTGCGTGTGTGCTTGGTTTGTTGTCTGTATGAGTCCACTCAGCCACATGTAGACCCATTCCTCTGCAGAGGTGTGGGAGGATCTATTCGTCCGTTCATGTACTTGTTTAAACGTAGTGTGGTTGGTAGGTTTTCGTCTTTTGTGAGTACTAAGCTGTGCTGTACTTTTTGCCGCGTTCGTAGCGTGAGAAAGATATATATATATACATTATATTGGAATAGATCAACTACCTAGTACTACGATCTATGATAGTACATAACTTCAGAATTGCTTGACTTGGGTAGTATGGAATGCCGTATTAGCATCGCTCACTCACAGACAGAAGTCCCCGTATACCCATTAAACCGACAGGGTTCTAATGGTTCTACCCGGGCTGGATACATTTTCTACAAACGAATAGACGTGATGTGTCAGCTACTGTTGCCGTACACTGTACTGTATTGTATTGGTGTATTGTATTGGCCGGGCAGAATAGACGTTTGTGTCTGTTATAAACGTTGGTGCCTGTCTCACTTACTGTCTGGGTGTACTGATTTGTCGTAGGCTGTCAGCAGAGCGTGACGAATTGAAAACAGACGAAGAAATGTTCTGGAAAGAAGTTAATGAGGTGCAACGCCAAGTCACTGATTTCGTGCAGGTAAGAGTGTATATATGTGTGTGTATGTGTGGGTACGAGTGTACATGTGTGTGTGTATGTACATATACGAGTGTATATATGTGTGTGCAAGTGCAGATATAGGTATTTGTATGTGTGTGAGAGTATGTGTAAGGTACAATATTTTTTTGTGTGTGTGTGTGTGTATGTTTAAGGTGTTTGTATGATAATGTATATGTGTGGGTACGAGTGTTTGTACTTGTATGTGTAGGTACCAACGTTTATGTGTGTGTATGTGTAGGTACGAGTGTTTGAAAGTGTGTGTGGAAGTCTAGGTACAAGTGTTTGTATGTATGTGTGTAACTGTAGATACGGGTGTTTGTATGTATGTGTGTAATTGTAGATACGAGTGTTTACATGTGTGTGTGTATGTGTAGGTGCGAGTGTTTGTATATATGTGTATATGCGTAGGTGCGGATGTTTGTATGTGTATGTCTATGCATAGGCACCAGCGCCCAATGTGTGTGTATGTACGTGTATGTGTAGGTGCAGATGTTTGTATATGTGTGTGTATATGCGTGGGTACGCGTGTTTGTATGTGTATGCTTATGTATAGGTACAAGCCTTTGTATGTGTGTACATGTGTAGGTACGAGTGTTTGTATATATGTGTGTATGCGTAGGTACGAGTGTTTGTTTGTGTATGTCTATGTATAGGTACGAGTGTTAGTATATGTATGTCTATGTGCAGGTACAGGTGTTTGTATGTGTGTGTATGTGTGGGTACGAGTGTTTGTATGTGTATGTCTATGTATAGGCACCAGCGTTTGTATGTGTGTGTATGTGTAGGTGCGAGTGTTTGTATTTATGTGTGTATGCGTAGGTACGAGTGTTTGTATGTGTATGTGTATTTATAAGTACAAGTGTTTGTATGCGTGTATTTTGTAGGTACGAGTGTTTGTATGTGTGAGTCTATGTGCAGGTGCAAGTGTTTGTAAAGGGGGTATGTGTAGGTACGAGTGTTTGTATGTGTATGTCTATGCATAGGCACCAGCGTTTGTATGTGTGTGTATGTGCAGGTACAGGTGTTTGTATGTGTATGTGTATTTATAGGTACAAGTGTTTGTATGCGTGTATTTTGTAGGTACGAGTGTTTGTATGTGTGAGTCTATGTGCAGGTGCAAGTGTTTGTATGTGTGTGTATGTGTAGGTACGAGTGTTTGTATGTGTATGTCTATGTATAGGCACCAGCGTTTGTATGTGTGTGTATGTGTAGGTGCGAGTGTTTGTATATGTGTGTGTATGCGTAGGTACAAGTGTTTGTATGTGTATGTGTATGTATAGGTACAAGTGTTTTTATGCGTGTAAATGTGTAGGTACGAGTGTTTGTATGTGTGTGTGAGTGTGTTTGTATGTGTGTGTGTATGTGCAGGTACGAGTGTCTGCATGTATGTGGTAGGTACGAGTGTTTGTATGTGTATGTCTATGTCTAAGTACGAGTGTTTGTATGTATATGTCCATCTATGTGTAAAGTACGATTGTTTTGTGTGTGTGTGTATGTGTAGGTACGAGTGTTTGTATGTGTGTGTTTGTATAGGTACGAGTGTTTGTATGTATGTGTGTATGTGTAGGTACGAATGTTACTATAAGCGCGTATGCTGTATAATTAGGCCCTGCTACATAGTCGTCATGAACATGTTGTGCAAGTAAGTTCACATGCATACTGACCATAAAAATGTAGTATGTTTACACCCAGATATTACACATATCACATACATACATGCGTACGTATGTTCAACTGCATACTCATTTCTACCTACCAATTCATCCACAGACCAGTGCACAAGTACACACGAATCACCAGCACGTACTACACACACTCGAGCGGTTGAAGCGGACGAATATCTACAACGACGCATTCCATATATGGGCAGACGTGCGCGGGTTCGGGACGATCAATGGGCTGCGACTGGGAAGATCTGCCCATGTGCAGGTGAGTGGTAGTAGTGGCATGGGCCAGTGAGTGGGTTACTGTCTACTATTTAAGTGTATGTGTATTGCTGCTAGTAATATATATATATATATATATTATTCACAGCGCGCCGTCACCCCGCTCTTATTTGCACATCATATCTCTCTCCCATCGTATTCGTATTGTTTGTTTCTCCACGTGTTCAACATTTGTTACTTGCTGCTCTCGTGTGTATGGAATCTGTGTAGCATCCAAATAAACCTAGTTCATGTTTACTGACTGTCACAGCCGGCATATCGTTCTCCACACATCCAAGTGGCTTGCATTTACAGACCCCCCCCCCCCCCCCTCACTCTCCCCTTTAATTGTCCATTACCAGGTGCCATGGGAGGAAATCAACGCCGCATGGGGCCAGGCGGTGTTGTTGCTGGATACCCTTGCAAGCCATATAGGGCTGACCTTCTCCCTCTTCAGACTGCACCCCCAAGGATCACGCTCTAGACTGGAACGACTCGACAACGGACAGCATTTGGATCTGTATGTATCATCCACATGTGTAGGTGGTATTCGCATAACTATATGTGGTGTTCGCTTGGGCTTAAATTCGAATGTAGTTCGGTACATTGTAGTCTCACTGGGTTTCGAGAATATTAGAGGCGCATGTAAGTGTGTAGCATTCTCCAAATCAAGAATCGGGTCTGTGCCATTTATGTTTAATTTCAGGATTCGAATCAACCGAGTCTGTGCGTTTGTGCCCATTTTAGATACCTCCGCTGCTCGTTCTCACGGTGGGTGTGCCTGACAAACCGCTTGAACGTCCGTTGTCCGTCAGCGTTGATAAACCAGTAAACGTAGGAGAGCTGTACACGCGAGATTCATGACAATGTATCTGTATATGTTTACATGCCACCTGTTGCACATGACATGGGTGTCTCTGTGACTGTACATGCACATGGTATGGGTGTGGGGATTATCCGCCACTTTATGGGGTCGCATTTATCTTCTGTGTCTGGCTGTATTTGTTCTTTCGTAAACTGCTCAGTAGGGCCACAGACCCACTTTGCGGTGTGACGTTAACTTAGGTGTCGCACGCGTTGTCTGGCGTGGGTGCGTTGTAGGGTTTACTGAACCCTAAACCCTAAATCTTAAAACACTCAAGACCCTAAACCCCTACAATCTTAGAACTCTAAAACCGTAAACCGCTACAGTCTTAAAACTCTAAAACTATAGTATATAATGACAATCCCAACCATATTAAATAATTAGAATCCCAATTATGTCATAATCACTTTCCTTATTAAGTTTTACAACCTTGTTCCTAGTTATGCTAGCTTGGGATGTGGTGTTTACCTCCTTATTGCGATGATCTCTCCCCATCGCCAGCCTCCACTGCCGCACTAACATCACACACTCTTCTGCGCCCTTCCTGCACCTGTCTGTGGCATATGAACACCTGTATCTCTGTGTCTACGTGTGTGTATGTGTACTTATGTGTGTGTATGGATGTGAGTGTACGTATTGGTGTTATTTTATGTGTGTACGTGTGTGTGTACATTCGTGTGTGTGCGTATGTGTGTATTGCAGGTGGTTGTCGTCTGGCCTGCAGGTCTTTAAGACCGCGTCGTACGATCAGGCTATGGTGGCATATCTCAACTGTTTACACGACCTGAGCAAACGTATCGAGGTCACGGATCAGCGCTTCAAGCTGCCTTACGAGTAAGTGATCGATATGGGTTTGTGTTTACGAGTAAGATAGATATGTGTGTGTTTACGAGTAAGATAGATATATATATGTGTGTACGAGTAAGATACAAATAGATATGTGTTTACGAGTAAGATAGAAATATGTGTGTGTTCACGAGTAAGATACACATAGATATGCGTGTTTACGAGTAAGATAGATATGTGTTTGTGTTTACGAGAAAGATTCATATATATGTTTGTGTTTTCGAAAATGATAGATGCGTGTGTGTGTGTGTACTATTGCAGAAGGTATAGTGTGAATACTACACCATATCCTTATAGTTCCTATAGTTTGTTCATTCATGCTACATATCTATCTATACTGGCTTTGGTTGTCCCATTCAAATTACACCCCCAGTGATTATAGGACACACACTCTCGATCTTACCTTTGCTTAACGTGAGGACATACCAATCGTCTGCTGTCATGTCATTATAACACACAGACTGATGTGCCGTGAAGCTCTATGTGTTGTATTATATACCAACTCACCACTCAGGCATGCACACTCCTTCAGGCCCTATCTTTCCATGGGTGCACACTATGTCACTGGCAATGGTCACTGTTGGACGATCGTCTCTGTGTGTGTTTTGCATTCATCTGCACCTCATCTGCTCACAGTGTGTGTCTGACATTATCTGCACCTCATTTGCTCACAGGCAAACGCCCAGTCAGAAGGACAAAATCGGCGGCGCGTCCATCAAACGAGGGCTGCCCAACACGGATGAGAAATGGACCAAGGCGTGCAAGTTTACGCTCACCAATCTCAAGTGGTGCCTGACCTGGATCTGCAAGGTGGGTAAAGGTCGGTCCAAAACTGAGTCGCACTTGACTGACCTTGTATGCGTATGGGTCATGCGGTGTACTGTGTGAACGTATATACCTTGAACGGTTTGGTGTCTGTTATGATTTTAGGGTTTAGGGTTTTGGTCTTCGTGCTTAGATTGTATCTTGATCCCATGTCTACACCACAATACTTGTATCGAATGGGCTGTTGCCATAGTAACCACGTGAGTGAGGACGAGCGATTAAACAACCTGGATCCACTCGCACCCCCTATAGATCTATAGTCACTTCAGCGACAACATATGTTACAACGCACACATTGTTATAAAGACTTATCTCGGTTGGGCACGAGTGAACTTCAGTTTCTGTGTGTATATGAGCCTGGATGTGCATGTGATGTATGATACCTGGTGGAACTTTTGAGCTTGGCTATTGTCCTTCCAGGCATGGTAGGCATGGATCAATATAACCATCAAATGGGCACGATTAAATGTATTCATCAGATAATTTTTATAGATATAGATATATATATGTATATATATATATGTACGTACGTATGTATGTATGTATGTATGTATGTATATATGTATGTATGTATGTATATATATATATATATATATATATATATATATATATATATATATATATATATATATATATATATATATATATATATATATATATATATATATATATATATATATATATATATATATATATATATATATATATATATATATATACGTATGTGTGTGTGTGTGCGAATATCGATGGATGTATAAAATTATCCTAGGTGCGATATCTTGCTTGTACTTCCCCATCTTATTATGACACTGTTTTGGATGCTGACTTGCACTCTTCAATAGTTTACATAATGTCTGAGCAGACTGTTCTCTTGGCACTCGATTTCGTTTCCACTACCGTTTAGTACGAAACGACTGGTCACCGGTGTAGTCTTGACCTCTTTCCGGTGTTTGTTGATTCTTTGCCTGTTAACGTTTCAAACTCGACATAACACCCCGATCGCAGTGTGTGCCAGACACTCAGGACAGGTGATGCACTTCTTCGCATTGCCACCTCCAGTTACCGATTCCGTGCCCACGACGTTAGGCCCATCGAATCCATACACACCCACACAACCCTCACAACAGAGCCCAATCTCAGTGCAGTGAGTGCTTTCAGTCACACAACCAAACCCCGTAGGGCGTGCACCTGTCACCCGGAAATTCGGACGGGGTCTCCTAGGTCAGGGCTTTATTTCCGGGTGAGCTTCGATTGGTACCACAGTGCTGGCAGAGAGTGTTTAGTTCAATATGGACACGCCGCGGCACAAGCGCATGCGTTGGTACACGCATGTTAGGACCGGCAATTGGGTGCACATATGACCTGGCTGGACAGTTTGGGTCCGAATGTGACCCAAAAGGACGGTATTGTGCGACCCGTGGGCTGACCTGATGTCGACAGCTAAACTTGTGTGTGTGCTGTGATAGTACGACGCGGGTACGCTTTAACCATCAGGAGAGTGCAGTACCCGGCGTGCCCAACTCAATGAACAGGCCGCAAATGTCAGCCTAGCACGGGCGCATGGTGCGTATAGGGTTTTAGTACTCTGTTCATGACAGGTGTTACCAATTAACCGACTGGGTTTAAGGTTTTTAGTCTTAGACTGACGGCTGTTGCCAAGCAACCGGCCGTCGACACACGCAATGCGCGCAGGACGGAACTGTTGAGATGCTCTGCACAGCATTTGTATACGGCTGTGGATTATTGAAGGAATAACGTACCAGTTCAATTTCTCAGAGATCTCTGGTGTATGCACACGCATGTCATTGCAATGACGTTCGCCTAAGGCGTGCCTGGGGGTTCTGGGCTTCTGATGTGCACGTTGACATGTTAACACGTGCCTGGAGTTTGCCTATGCAGCCTTTGCCGCATGGTGTGACACCATGTTCCATATGTGAGCTGCGTAGGGAGTTTGATACGCTGCTGCATGTCAGTATCAGGGCTGCTTTTGACACCTTTCCAGCCCTCCGCAGTGATGGTGTGTGATGTGTCTACTGTCTCAGGCCCTTTGTCATGCGTGCGATGACTGTACTATCACATCCAGCTGTACTTGACCGGCGTGGCTCGGCTTCAGACATTTACCTACAAGCCAACAGCAATGACTGGGTCGTGTACAGCGCTATTCCCTCAACTGTGGCAAAATAAGTGTCTGCATGGGTACGCAGGGGTCGTGCAGCATCTGTGACCTGTTGGTGGTATCACAGGGCTATTCACTACACACCGAACGGTAGACCGTTGGTAGTTAAGAGCCCATGTAGTACGGGACAAACCTCTACTTCTGTAGGATGAAGTCTGGATAGATTGACTTGTCCGTCAAACTATAGACGACACCGACGCTTGCGTGATACCTGTAGGGGTCTAAGCGCTGCACTACATGCCGTCGCTAGATTTGGTGTGTCCAAAGGTGCAGAAGACCAGTTTTAATAAATCCAAGCTCTACGTAGACTTCAGTTTGTTATATTGTTGGATTGATCATCGAATTATTCATCTCAGCGGATCAGCTGTGGTACGCAATACGATTGAGCGTGTGTGCGCATTGCTCTCCTCTACGTCCGTTCGTTCGGTGTGTTTCTGTGTTGTGAGTTCGTTCGGTGTGTTTGTGCGTTGTGCGTTCGTTTGGTGTGTTTCTGTGCTGTGCGTTCGTTCGGTATGTTTCTGTGTTGTGAGTTAGTTCGGAGTGTTTCTGTGTTGTGCGTTCCTTGGGTGTGTTTCTGTGTTGTGAGTCCGTTCGGTGTGTTAGTGTGTAGTGTGTTCGTTCGGTGTGTTTCCGTGTTGTGAGTTCGTTCTCTGTGTTTCTTTGTTGTGAGTCTGTTCGGTGTGTGTGTGTTTGTGTGTTGTGAGTTCGTTCGGTGTGTTTGTGTATTGTGCGTTCGTTCTGTGTGTTTCTGTGTTGTGAGTCCGTTCGGTGTGTTAGTGTGTAGTGTGTTCGTTCGGTGTGTTTCCGTGTTGTGAGTTCGTTCTCTGTGTTTTTCTTTGTTGTGAGTCTGTTCGGTGTGTGTGTGTTTGTGTGTTGTGAGTTCGTTCGGTGTGTTTCTGTGTTGTGAGTCCGTTCGGTGTGTTTATGTGTTGTGCGTTCGTTGGGTGTGTTTCTGTGTTGTGAGTTCGTTCGCTGTGTTTCTGTGTTGTGAGTTCGTTCGGTGTGTTTGTGCGTTGTGCGTTCGTTTGGTGTGTTTCTGTGTTGTGCGTTCGTTCGGTGTGTTTCTGTGTTGTGAGTTCGTTCGGTGTGTTTGTGTGTTGTGCGTTCGTTCTCTGTGTTTCTGTGTTATGAGTCTGTTCGGTGTGTGTGTGTTTGTGTGTTGTGAGTTGAAAATGTTTCTGTGTTGTGCGTTCGTTCTGTATGTTTCTGTGTTGTGAGTTCGTTCGGTGTGTTTCTGTGGTGTGCGTTCGTTCGGTGTGTTTCTGTGGTGTGCGTTCGTTCGGTGTGTTTCTGTGTTGTGAGTTCGTTCGGTGTGTTTGTGCGTTGTGCGTTCGTTTGGTGTGTTTCTGTGCTGTGCGTTCGTTCGGTATGTTTCTGTGTTGTGAGTTAGTTCAGGTGTGTTTCTCTGTGTTGTGAGTTCGTTTCGGTGTGTTTGTGTGTTGTGCGTTCGTTCTCTGTGTTTCTTTGTTGTGAGTCTGTTCGTTCTCTGTGTTTCTGTGTTGTGAGTCTGTTCGGGTGTGTGTGTGTTTGTGTGTTGTGCGTTCGTTCGGTGTGTCTCTGTGTTGTGAGTTCGTTCGGTGTGTTTGTGCGTTGTGCGTTCGTTTGGTGTGTTTCTGTGCTGTGCGTTCGTTCGGTATGTTTCTGTGTTGTGAGTTAGTTCGGAGTGTTTCTGTGCTGTGAGTTCGTTCGGTGTGTTTGTTTGTTGTGCGTTCGTTCTCTGTGTTTTTCTGTGTTGTGAGTCTGTTCGGTGTGTGTGTGTGTGTGTGTTGTGAGTTCGTTCGGTGTGTTTCTGTGTTGTGAGTCCGTTTGGTTTTGTTTTGTGCGTTGTGCGTTCGTTGGGTGTGTTTCTGTGCTGTGCGTTCGTTCGGTATGTTTCTGTGTTGTGAGTTAGTTCGGAGTGTTTCTGTGTTGTGAGTTCGTTCGGTGTGTTTGTTTGTTGTGCGTTCGTTCTCTGTGTTTCTGTGTTGTGAGTCTGTTCGGTGTGTGTGTGTTTGTGTGTTGTGTGAGTTCGTTCGGTGTGTTTCTGTGTTGTGAGTCCGTTTGGTTTGTTTGTGCGTTGTGCGTTCGTTGGGTGTGTTTCTGTATTGTGAGTTCGTTCGGTGTGTTTGTGCGTTGTGCGTTCGTTTGGTGTGTTTCCGTGTTGTGAGTTCGTTCTCTGTGTTTCTTTGTTGTGAGTCTGTTCGGTGTGTGTGTTTTTGTGTGTTGTGAGTTCGTTCGGTGTGTTTGTGTGTTGTGAGTTCGTTCGGTGTGTTTGTGTATTGTGCGTTCGTTCTGTGTGTTTTGTGTTGTGAGTCCGTTCGGTGTGTTAGTGTGTAGTGTTGTTCGTTCGGTGTGTTTTCCGTGTTGTGAGTTCGTTCTCTGTGTTTCTTTGTTGTGAGTCTGTTCGGTGTGTGTGTGTTTGTGTGTTGTGAGTTCGTTCGGTGTGTTTCTGTGTTGTGAGTCCGTTCGGTGTGTTTATGTAATTTGTGCGTTCGTTTGGGTGTGTGTTTCTGTGTTGTGAGTTCGTTCCGCTGTGTTTCTGTGTTGTGAGTTCGTTCGGTGTGTGTTTGTGCGTTGTGCGTTCGTTTGGTGTTTTTCTGTTTGTGCGTGCGTTCGTTCGGTGTGTTTCTGTGTTGTGAGTTCGTTCGGTGTGTTTGTGTTGTGTTGTCGTTCGTTCTCTGTGTTTCTGTGTTATGAGTCTGTTCCGGTGTGTGTGTTTGTGTGTTGTGAGTTGAAAATGTTTTTCTGTGTTGTGCGTTCGTTCTGTATGTTTCTGTGTTGTGAGTTCGTTCGGTGTGTTTCTGTGGTGTGCGTTCGTTCGGTGTGTTTCTGTGGTGTGCGTTCGTTCGGTGTGTTTCTGTGTTGTGAGTTCGTTCGGTGTGTTTGTGCGTTGTGCGTTCGTTTGGTGTGTTTCTGTGCTGTGCGTTCGTTCGGTATGTTTCTGTGTTGTGAGTTAGTTCAGGTGTTTCTGTGTTGTGAGTTCGTTCGGTGTGTTTTGTGTGTTGTGCGTTCGTTCTCTGTGTTTCTTTGTTGTGAGTCTGTTCGTTCTCTGTGTTTCTGTGTTGTGAGTCTGTTCGGTGTGTGTGTGTTTGTGTGTTGTGCGTTCGTTCGGTGTGTCTCTGTGTTGTGAGTTCGTTCGGTGTGTTTGTGCGTTGTGCGTTCGTTTGGTGTGTTTCTGTGCTGTGCGTTCGTTCGGTATGTTTCTGTGTTGTGAGTTAGTTCGGAGTGTTTCTGTGCTGTGAGTTCGTTCGGTGTGTTTGTTTGTTGTGCGTTCGTTCTCTGTGTTTCTGTGTTGTGAGTCTGTTCGGTGTGTGTGTGTGTTTGTGTGTTGTGAGTTCGTTCGGTGTGTTTCTGTGTTGTGAGTCCGTTTGGTTTGTTTGTGCGTTGTGCGTTCGTTGGGTGTGTTTCTGTGCTGTGCGTTCGTTCGGTATGTTTCTGTGTTGTGAGTTAGTTCGGAGTGTTTCTGTGTTGTGAGTTCGTTCGGTGTGTTTGTTTTGTTGTGCGTTCGTTCTCTGTGTTTCTGTGTTGTGAGTCTGTTCGGTGTGTGTGTGTTTGTGTGTTGTGAGTTCGTTCGGTGTGTTTCTGTGTTGTGAGTCCGTTTGGTTTTGTTTTGTGCGTTGTGCGTTCGTTGGGTGTGTTTCTGTATTGTGAGTTCGTTCGGTGTGTTTGTGCGTTGTGCGTTCGTTTGGTGTGTTTCTGTGCTGTGCGTTCGTTCGGTATGTTTCTGTGTTGTGAGTTAGTTCGGAGTGTTTCTGTGTTGTGCGTTCCTTGGGTGTGTTTCCGTGTTGTGAGTTCGTTGGGTGTGTTTGTGCGTTGTGCGTTCGTTCGGTGTGTTTCTGTGTTGTGAGTTCGTTCGGTGTGTTTGTGCGTTGTGCGTTCGTTCGGTGTGTTCTCCGTTGTGAGTGAGTTCGGTGTGTGTGTGTTTGTGTGTTGTGAGTTCGTTCGGTGTGTTTGTGTGTTGTGAGTTAGTTCGGAGTGTTTCTGTGTTGTGCGTTCCTTGGGTGTGTTTCTGTGTTGTGAGTTCGTTCAGTGTGTTCTCTGTTGTGAGTGAGTTCGGTGTGTTTCTGTGTTGTGAGTGAGTTCGGTGTGTTTGTGCGTTGTGCGTTCGTTTGGTGTTTTTCTGTGTTGTGAGTCCGTTTGGTTTGTTTGTGCATTGTGCGTTCGTTGGGTGTGTTTCTGTATTGTGAGTTCGTTCGGTGTGTTTGTGCGTTGCCAGAGTTCGTTCGGTGTGTTCTCTGTTGTGAGTTCGTTCGGTGTGTTTCTGTGTTGTGAGTTCGTTCGGTGTGTTTGTGCGTTGTGCGTTCGTTCGGTGTGTTCTCCGTTGTGAGTGAGTTCGGTGTGTGTGTGTTTGTGTGTTGTGAGTTCGTTCGGTGTGTTTGTGTGTTTGTGAGTTAGTTCAGGTGTTTCTGTGTTGTGCGTTCCTTGGGTGTGTTTCTGTGTTGTGAGTTCGTTCAGTGTGTTCTCTGTTGTGAGTGAGTTCGGTGTGTTTCTGTGTTGTGAGTGAGTTCGGTGTGTTTGTGCGTTGTGCGTTCGTTTGGTGTGTTTCTGTGTTGTGAGTCCGTTTGGTTTGTTTGTTTGTTGTTGTGCGTTCGTTGGGTGTGTTTCTGTATTGTGAGTTCGTTCGGTGTGTTTGTGCGTTGTGAGTTCGTTCGGTGTGTTCTCTGTTGTGAGTTCGTTCGGTGTGTTTCTATGTTGTGAGTTCGTTCGGTGCGTTTGTGTGTAGTGCGTTCGTTCTCTGTGTTTCTGTGTTGTGAGTCTGTTCGGTGTGTGTGTGTTTGTGTGTTGTGTGAGTTCCGTTCGGTGTGTTCTCTGTTGTGAGTGAGTTCGGTGTGTTTCTGTGTCGTGAGTCTGTTCGGTGTGTTTGTGTGTTGTGAGTTGGTTCGGTGTGTTTGTGTGTTGTGGGTTGGTTCGGTGTGTTTCTGTGTCGTGAGTTCGTTCGGTGTGTTTCTGTGTTGTGAGTCTGTTCGGTGTGTGTGTTTGTGTGTTGTGTGTTCGTTCGGTGTGTTTATGTGTTGTGCGTTCGTTCTCTGTGTTTCTGTGTTGTGAGTTCCTTCGGTGTGTTCTCTGTTGTGAGTTAGTTCGGTGTGTTTCTATGTTGTGAGTTCGTTCCGGTGTGTTTGTGTGTTGTGAGTTGGTTCAGGTGTTTTTCTGTGTCGTCGTGAGTTCGTTCGGTGTGTTTTTCTGTGTTGTGAGTCTGTTCGGTGTGTGTGTATTTGTTTGTGTGTTGTGTGTTCGTTCGGTGTGTTTGTGTGTTGTGCGTTCGTTCTCTGTGTTTTTCTGTGTTGTGAGAGTTCCTTCGGTGTGTCTTCTCTGTTGTGAGTTAGTTCGGTGTGTTTCTATATTTGTGAGTTCGTTCAGTGTGTTCTCTGTTGTCAGAGTGAGTTCAGTGTGTTTCTCTGTGTTGTGAGTCTGTTCGGTGTGTTTTTTGTGTGTTGTGTGTTCGTTCGGTGTGTTTTGTGTGTTGTGCGTTCGTTCTCTGTGTTTCTGTGTTGTGAGTTCCTTCGGTGTGTTCTCTGTTGTGAGTTAGTTCGGTGTGTTTCTATGTTGTGAGTTCGTTCGGTGTGTTTGTGTGTTGTGTGTTTGAGTTCGGTGTGTTTCTATGTTGTGGGTTCGTTCGGTGTGTTTTTGTGTTGTGCGTTCGTTCTCTGTGTTTCTGTGTTGTGAGTTCCTTCTGGTGTGTTCTCTGTTGTGAGTTAGTTCGGTGTGTTTCTATGTTGTGAGTTCGTTCGGTGCGTTTGTGTGTAGTGCGTTCGTTCTCTGTGTTTCTGTGTTGTGAGTCTGTTCGGTGTGTGTGTGTTTGTGTGTTGTGAGTTCGTTCAGTGTGTTCTCTGTTGTGAGTGAGTTCGGTGTGTTTCTGTGTTGTGAGTCTGTTCGGTGTGTTTTGTGTGTTGTGTGTTCGTTCGGTGTGTTTGTGTGTTGTGCGTTCGTTTGGTGTGTTTCTGTGTTGTGAGTCCGTTTGGTTTGTTTGTGCATTGTGCGTTCGTTGGGTGTGTTTCTGTGTTGTGAGTCTGTTCGGTGTGTTTTGTGTGTTGTGTGTTCGTTCGGTGTGTTTGTGTGTTGTGCGTTCGTTCTCTGTGTTTCTGTGTTGTGAGTTCCTTCGATGTGTTCTCTGTTGTGAGTTAATTCGGAGTGTTTCTGTGTTGTGCGTTCCTTAGGCGTGTTTCTGTGTTGTGAGTCCGTTCGGTGTGTTAGTGTGGTGTGTTCGTTCGGTGTGTTTGTGTGTTGTGCGTTCGTTCTCTGCGTTTCTGTGTTGTGAGTCTGTTCGGTGTGTTTGTGCGTTGTGGGTTCGTTCGGTGTGTTTGTGTGTTGTGGGTTCGTTCGGTGTGTTTCTGTGTTGTGAGTCCGTTCGGTGTGTGTGTGTTTGTGTGTTGTGAGTTCGTTCGGTGTGTTCTCTGTTGTGAGTGAGTTCGGTGTGTTTCTGTGTCGTGAGTCTGTTCGGTGTGTTTGTGTGTTGTGGGTTGGTTCGGTGTGTTTCTGTGTCGTGAGTTCGTTCGGTGTGTTTCTGTGTTGTGAGTCTGTTCGGTGTGTGTGTGTTTGTGTGTTGTGAGTTCGTTCGGTGTGTTTGTGTGTTGTGGGTTGGTTCGGTGTGTTTCTGTGTCGTGAGTTCGTTCGGTGTGTTTCTGTGTTGTGAGTCTGTTCGGTGTGTGTGTGTTTGTGTGTTGTGTGTTCGTTCGGTGTGCTTCTGTGTTGTGAGCTCGTTCGGTGTGCTTCTGTGTTGTGAGTGAGTTTGTTTGTCCGAAATTACGCCCCATCCAGTTGTCCAACATTGGAATTGAATGTTTTTTATGATATGTTCAATTGTTCATAGATGAGTATCCTCTCCGCATCTGGATACGTATGTATTTTTTTTGGCAAATGGCAAGCATGTTCAAATTGTGGTGATGTGTCACACACACCAAACATATTATTATGTGGTGCAACCTGTAGATAAAAAAATAGTGGCCTCGTGTTAGATACTATCCCGAGTGGGTTCAATTGAGTTGTGATGATTTTTTTATACCTATACATCTGCGACAGTTTTGTATCACTGCACTTCGTACTCTAACTTTATTTTCACACATATCTCAGACAAAGTGGGTGTGTACATATATGAATGTATCTCAGACAAAGTAGGTGTGTGCATATATGAATGTATAAAAAACAAAGTGGATGTGTACACATATGAATGTATATGATCAAAAGTGGGTGTGTGCACATATGAATGTATCTCAGACAAGGTGGGTGTGTAGACATAAGAATGTGTATGATCCAAAGTGGGTGTGTGCACATATGAATGTATATCATACAAAGTGGGTGTGCGCACATATGAATGTAAATCATACAAAGTAAATGTGTGCACATATGAATGTATCTCAGACAAAGTGGGTGTGTAGACATAAGAATTTTTATGATCCAAAGTGGGTGTGTGCACATATGAATGTATATCATAGAAAGTGGGTGTGCGCACATATGAATATATCTCAGACAAAGTGGGTGTGTACACATATGAATCTATCTCAGACAAAGTAAGTGTGTGCATATATGAATGTATAAAATACAAAGTGGACGTGTACACATGTGAATGTATCTCAGACAAAGTAGGTGTGTGCATATATGAATGTATACAATACAAAGTGGATGTGTACACATATGAATGTGTATGATCCGAAGTGGGTGTGTGCACATATGAATGTATCTCAGGTAAAGTGGGTGTGTGCACATATGAATGTATCTCAGACAAAGTGGGTGTGTACACATATGAATGTATCTCAGACAAAGTGGGTGTGTGCACATATGAATGTATCTCAGACAAAGTGGGTGTGTACACATATGAATGTATCTCAGACAAAGTAGATGTGCAAATATAAATATACAAAGTGGATGTGTACTCATATAAATGTATATGATCAAAAGTGTGTGTGTGCACATTCGAATGTATCTCAGACTGAGTGGGAGTGTACACATATAAATGTATATCATTGAATATGCTTACACGTCTTCGCGCAACGGACTCGTAGTCGACTAATCCAGGCGAACAAGAACAGTAACTCCGTACTGATCACACGCAGAGGATATATCAAGTGTGTATATGTGCTTGTTTACAGGATGCGCGTTTACAAATTTTGCGAATTGTACAAAATGGAATGAACAATTTCACACCTATAACATTCCTAGCCATGTATTTAAATACACGATTTAGTTCATTTAAAATAATCGGTTAGAACCATATATTGATGAGTATGTGTTGTGGTCTGCTTCTGTATTCTTGGTACGTCTATGCGATGATGAAAGGATGAATTGTGTGTTGGTACAAACAGAGATACATTGGGACAGCGAATGTGTGCATGATGAGAGGTAAGTATGAAAGCAAATGTTTCAAGATGAATTAATTCAATGCCATGACCTTTTCAATTGAAAAAAGAAACATGCGCTTCTGAATGAATTCACAATATCGATACCTCGTGGGGGATTTGAAACCTAGTTCAAACTGACGAGAATAGTCAATAGAAATGTTCATCTAAAAGCAATACCAAATAACTATCAGTATTGATATACGACTTCTTAGGTGCTTGAGAGTAGTTGTTTTTGTTCTTTATGGGCGATATAAATTTAAATAATTAATTAGTGCAAAAGCACATAATTCATCCCTGTGAAACTTGGCACTCACCAATGTTACTATACACGACCCTATAAGTACAATGTATAGACTTCGCGATAAAAATATAAAGTCAAGTAGACGTACACCTACTTATATAAAAGTACTATGGACGCACATTTTTAGATCCCTAGTAGGAGATGAATATCGACTAATATCGAAAACTACAAAATTAACAGCTCTACTTTTACGGTTTATTTTCCATGAATCTATACAAATATCCGATAACGATCGCATACTAAACAAAATTACAAGAAATGGGGTTCTCAATTGCTGCTAAGTGGGATAAAGATAAGTCTAATTGCCCGTCACCTTGAAAGTCCTCAGTCACAGATTGAAGAGACGACGGAATTTTGAAAGTGCCACAGTTGAACTTTTTCAAATTAGCGGCAGTGCGCAAATCGGATTTGAAAAACACCGAGTCTACGGATTCTGTCGAAGGCCGGAGACTTGTATACGATTTTACCGAGGCACATTTATAATCGGTATATTCAGGCGGCTGCTCTATTGATCTCGGGAAAGTGAAACAGTTTTCAACCGGGCAAAAGCTGTTCATATCATCGGATTGTTTTGGTGGTTTGCCTTGCAAAGCAAATGGTAATAAAAATGTCGGATCCTTGCATCCTCGGGTATGAATCGTAACGTCTACGGTATAGCTAACTGCAACCGATTTCATAGTGTCTGTAAATTCAATTACATCGCTCGTGGTAAGTACAGCTTGTTGTCCATTACTATCTCGCAACAATTGCACTGCAGTGCTATCATCACGTATTTCCGGTACACGAGGGATACAACTAAACGTGCGAACGCATGTGGACCCTAGCTTAGCACCGATCTTTGTCCGACGGTTTTTCTTCGACAAATGTTTTAGTTTTGTGTGATCCAACATAGTTTGTGATATTTGATTGCAAGTATTTTTGGTTCTGTCTTCGAGTACCACATGTTGAGTAATGTGTGCTGTGACGCTTCTAACGGCCGCGCCGTTCTTGTGTATGGCCAGTCGAATGCCAATCGGCTCCCCTTCCTGATACACATCACGTGACTTCGGCAAGCAGGATGGGGGATTTACTTCCCCTCAAATATCTCACGCTGGACCTTTGGGCCCTTTTTTTGAGTATATTCATTTGGGTATAGTACGAAGCCGAGAGTGAACGAGTTGTTTTAGACCCTCATCGATGAGGTAGTCACGCCCTATTATCTTTGAAGCGCTATATAAAGTGTGACCAGAAGACTGCCCAGTAGCACTTTTCCAACGAAGACGACATACAATTGCCACATTCAAAATATTTGTACTGGTCGCTCCAGCGGCCACCATATCGAAAAACCCCGAGATTTGGTCACCTCCATAATATATCTTCTTGTCTAGGTGAACGTTGTTGGACACGCTGCTATCCAAGTTGCACGACACGTTTTTGCGCATGGTCTACAATATTCTAGTGTGATATATGTGACTGTACTGGTGATGATTGAGGAACACTTAGTTGTGTCTTCTAAATATATGTATCGGGGTTGATTGACGAGCACTTTGTTGACATATATATATGTATTTATCAATTCACACCAAGAGCAATTAACAAACATGCTATTTCTCTCAGAATCGATTTTATTGTTACTGCTTCAAATCCCCGACTATTATTTACTCCTATTTAAATATTTGTTCTTTTTAGGGGGAAGAGGCTTCACTTTCAGCCCAAGCTTTAGCCCTTTTTAGGAGTTTACTGTATAGCAGTATCGGTACTATAGGGCTTTACCCTTTGGCTGTCAGGCTCCACTTCTCCTGGCTCAGTGGCTCAGTGGCTCAGTGCTCACCCAGCCTCCATTGGTATTTTTACCTTTTACTCATTCGAGGTGTCGACTGTCGACTGTCGACACTCGACAGTGTTAAATCCGAAATCTCAAATCTCGCGAATCTGTTTAATATCCGAAAAATCAAAACCAAACAAAAGATGCATTTTTCTTTTTAGCAAAAGGAGCAATTTCAAATCTATCGAGAAAAAACCAATACCTATACGCAATAATATAAACTAGATTCAGTTCCGAACTTGCATCTTTCCTTTTTTCGTCCGAGAGAGAGAGTGGATCAGATTCAGTGGAGAGTGGTGACTGGTGAGTGATGAGTAGAGTCACAGTGGACCATATTTAGCCTTGTTCAATTTCAATTTTTTTTTTTTCTTCGTTTTTAAAAAGAACAACGAAAATAGAAGGCTGAGAATGCCAGAGTGAACCCTGTGTCCTTGGGCCTGGAGGCTGGGCCGCTTAACGTTCCGCCATAGGGGGATCTAAATATACTCTATACAGTCTATAGTCTCTATACTATACGTTCAACGCAGAAAAACGTTCAACAGGTCAATTAAAAACGTAGAAAAGTATATATATATATATATACTATATGACCTAAAAAAAACGGCCTGCCAACCTAGATAGTGCACCTACTACAACATGTTTAGCCATATAATGCTGTATAGAACAATAAACGAGTGAGAATAAGGACAAAACTTCGCGACATGCCTGACCTGGAATTTGATTTCTTCTCATATATATTAGACCCAACTATGGTAATTTACGTTCAACGTTCCACGCTAAACGGATAGAATTTGAACGTAGGAGCAATACATAATTATAAGATTAGCGCCCTGGTACTGGGGCGTGGGATGTGGGCCCTGGGCCCTGGGGAGAGTACCTGAGCCCTGAGGCCCTACGTGGTGACTGGTGACTAGGGAGTGGGGAGTGAGTGACTGCCAGACTGGACAGTCTCTGGAGTCTGGAGCCCACTGTTGAGTTGGCTGATCGAGTTCAATATGACAATCTATATATTTACGTATTCTTCAAAACAAACAAAAGGCACATTTAGAACTTTGTTTTTAAAAACAAATATTTAAAAATAGAACTAAAATATGTAGAACAGTAAAAATAAAAAAATACTAAATATTTAGTCCTTCGGACAATAGTCCGATCAGGGCATCAGGCATATTTTATTTCTTCTCTTAGAGACTAGTAATAGAGGGTCATGGTATTTATCCCTTTTTGAGTGTCGACTGTCGTGTGACTGTCGACAGTGTCGAGTGTAGACTTTAGTGTATTTAGAGAGTTGCAGAATGTTGAGTGGAGACCGTCTACCCTAGAGACAGTAGACACTCTACTCTCTCTCTAGTCGAGTCTACTACAATCTACAGTCTACAGTTCTACACAAAGTAGAGAGTGAGAGTACAGTAATAGAGACACTGCCTGCAAGTGTTGAGTGTAGAGGCTGAGGGTAGACTCACAACTAGAGTAGACTGTAGAGTGTAAAACTGTAGACGCCCTCTATAGATGGTAAAGTGTAAAACTGTAAATAGAGTGTAGAGTAAATACTAAATCGAGCCTATACACTATTTTTCTTAAAGCAGGAAGTAGAGCTACTAGAGTATTAAGAATACACAATTATAGACTTTAAGTGGAGAACTCGGAGCTGGAGATCTATTTCCTAAATATTTATTGGGTACTATGTAAATATTTATTGTACAGAATAAATTGGTCATCGTGTTCAATAAATACTAAATACTTCATCTAAATAATAAGCTCATATGATAAACGTAAACGTATATTTATTCATTTTAAACCGTTATAACGGTTATAATGAGATCACGAGGGCCTACCAAAGTTCTTTTTATAGGACTGGTTCGTATCATGAAAACAGTACACACAAATGTTTAGACCTACGTATAATGGACCACATCTGGATTATGTTGAACGTAAACGTATATTTATTCGATTTATAAAAATTTAACGGAAACGGTTTGAGGCTAGCTTCACGTGGACACTGGAATCTCTCGGGAGTGACTGAACACTTGTGGGCAGGGGACATAATTATTGAACTGATGAATTTAAAACTACAATTATTGAGTTGTGAAAATGTGAATAAACTATAGGACTATACGTCCGAATGTCGTTAATATAAACAAAAATTAAATACAATCTTGGGGCTTTTAGGGCCTTGGCTTGTAATCTTAAATCAATTGAAATTCGAGACGTCAATGCGACATGTCGTAGATCTAAATATCAATCTTATACCAACGCTGTAAAAAAAAACGCCTTTTCAGCTGTTTTTCGATCAAATAGAGCATAAAAAGACCGATCACAAGTATTTTTTTCAAAAATATATAACCCAATAATAAACGTGGGAATCAATAGTTTGTTATGCGGGAGTCAATAGTTTGATGTGCACTCTCTCTTGTAGTATGGGTGGTCTAATTCTAAAACAGCATCAAATTTATCGTTCGAGTGGAGAACTAGAGATCTAAATAATGCTGTATTACATCAAATCCTTGTTGGTGCGTACTGCATAGATAATTAGATATGAGAAAGATGTTTTACTGTGTATAACTGTGTATAGTTGTATACTGGTATTAAAAGAAATGAAAAAGGTTGTTTCGGTAAAGAGTTTCTATATCAGGTGGCGGAAGGGTTGTCCATATGATAGATGTTTCCACATGTACACTATGAATTCCGAACTTTTGATTCGAAAAGCCAGCGGTATTCAAAATAGGTATTTAGTAGATTTACTGATTTAGACCCCATACGTAGATCCCCATATCATCAGCTCCATCGGTACGATATTTGAAATCGGAGAAGACCGTGTAATCAATTGCTCGAGGTTTTTCTGTACACCCCTCATTAAAAACATATTATTTATTTAGAATTATACATAATTTCAGTCCTGTTCGAAATATGCGACATGTATTTTTAATGTACCATGAAGGTTTAAAACGTATATTTTCTCGCGCATATGATTTCGTTCACTTAACACTGCCTCTGAAAGTACGTACCATGTGTATATGGCTATATACATACGATTTTGTTCATTCAACGTTATCTCTAGAAACATACTCCTTCTGTAAATATCAAATTTTCGCTGTCCATACGATACTCTGTTCCTGTGAGATATATGGAAACCGAAAATGTATTGCTGCTATGTTTAGCTGATAGAAATCGGATACTACACGATCCATGATAAACTATGCAATGCTATGCGGCGTACACTTCGAATATTCGTGGACACTACACGGTTAAGGGATAGACTATGCAATGGTATGCGGTGTACACTTCTAAGAGGCTAAGCGATGGCAAGCCGACAAGGCTGCATTTTGTTTTCGGAATCCAGCGCGTCTTAAATAATAAATGCGACATAAAACCAATAAGACTAATGTATTACAAGCAAATATTCAAGCTCTTTCTTTTTCCAAGTCAGATGATTGTCTCCGGGGATCCCAAATCGAATCCAACTCCATAAGCGTCATTGGCAAGACATATCCGCTAATATTCTTTATATTCCAATCTATATGTATCATTGACATAATATACGTTCTAATGTCCTTTATATTCTAATCTATAGGTATCATTGACGTAATGTGTTCTAATATTCTTTATATTCTAATCTATAGGTATCATTGACGTAATATGCGTTATTATATCCTTCATATTAAAATCTATAGGTATCACTGACATGTGCTCTAATATCCTTTAATTTCAAATCTATAGTCATACTTAGCAGGAGATCTATCCTAAAATCCTTTATATCGATGTATATTTACTCTTCATCCCCGTCCTCGTCCGTGTATTCACTATCGCTTTCACTGTCACTCTCCTCGCCCAGCCATTTCTTACTCTCTTCGCTGGTGTCTTCTACCTTGATCCATTCATCCATTTTACCGATATCCAGTGAGTACAAATCACTCAGCGTGATCATACGGTCGCCAACCTGAATGAGTATCGAAGAATTTAAGCAAAGTGCAAATTCGAAGTGTAACCAATATCATCGGCATAAATAAGTCCCAGCGATCAGAAGGAGTTAGCAGGCGCAAGTCAAGTGCATCTCTCGTGGTAATACTACCTCCTGCACGTTGAAACGCTCTAATATTAAGGTACAAATGCGGTCATGTATGAATGGACCAACCGCATTGAACATAGTTGTACCATATACTAGATTACAACAAATTTAAATAGAGTTGTACCACTGTACTAGACTACAGGGAGACTATATCAGTAGTTTACAGAGTGTCCCAGCTGACAAAGGCGAGAAACGAACTCGAGAAAGGGCTATCGCTTTGATGAGAATCTGCAGAATATACGTCATGAGACATACCTCATTATATCCGCCGTACAAGTAGAGAATTCGGCCCTTGATAGCCAATCCGGTACTCGACCGCGGCCTATTGATCAGGGACAAAAACGGATTGTGTAAGCCCTGAGCCCTAACCCTAACCCCAAACCCTATACCAACCGAGCATGTGTGCATGCATAACCCAATGCTCCACCTCTCCGTACTTAATCAGTAATACACTGCACCTACCCATAGTACTTGAATAGTAATACACAGCACCCACTCATAGTACTTGAATAGTAATACAAAGAACCCCCCGATAGTCCAGTTTGTTAGTACTGATATCTGTAGCGTAACGTACCTTGGCCACACGCCATCTGCTGCAGTGATTTCCACATCATCGGCGTCGACGCTGAGACAGTGGATCAGTTGAGAATGACACATTAGTGGCGAGTGGTGTGTATGCGTTTGCTCGCACTGGCTGCTTCGAGGTTTCACTACTTTTTCAAGTCAGTTTTCCAGGGTTGTAGGTAGGTAGATAAAAAGGTACAAACCACATAGACACAGACACAGACATGCCTGGTATATTTATATATATATATATATATATATATATATATATATATATATATATATATGCACGTGAGGACGTATATATTCGACCTCAACAGCCGCACATACTGGGCCACGGAGAAAGGAGGACAGCCAAGGACAATTGGACAAAGTAGTGTAAAACACCCTTTCACAGGTGCATGGGACTGCGCCAGGCATTGCAGCCTACTGTTTACCCATAGTGAACAATTATATCTTGCACCCGCCGTTTACAATCAAACTATTGGCTACGAGCACGCAGAACCCAGATCCTTGGGATCAAGGTATGGTGAGTTGACACGAGATAAAAACCTTGGTTTTACAGAAGCGCTTGAGACCGCTATTGGCCCGTGGCATATGAGAATGAAAGAGTATCCTGAGCCGTTCGCAGAACACTCGTGCAGGTAGCATCGTATCAGGTCTTATACGTTGGTGGTTAAATAAACGTTCACATCCACCGAACTTCAAGTAGGTAGGAAAATCATGCGTCAGTCTTATACACTTGTCCGCCACCCTACCGCTCTTTCCGCACAGCAGAGGATACAGGCACACTCCCTGCAAGCACAAGCACAAGCACAAGCACAGCCACCACGTTAGAACACAACAGTGGTTCCTAGCACAACAGAGTTGTGAGCGAGCAGTCTCACCTGACCACTTGAGGGCAACCATCGTCCGCATTGGGCCGCGCACTCGCAGCGCCCTTCTTTTTGGCCGCGATCTTTTTCGCTTTGGCCGCGGCTATTTTGGCCTTGATTCTCTCACGCCGGTCCTGGTGCAGAATTTGGGACAAGATACGAAACAAAAGGAAGATCACCCACTGCACATGTGATCGTACTGAGATGTATTGCGAGTGACTACAATATATACATTGTGTGATTGTGTGATTTCTGTAACCAGTTAGATGTTTTTCTGGTACATATTACATGGCGCCAACACGGTGCAGGAATATACAATTGACATGCCGGTCTGTTCAAACGCTCCTCTCAGACGCACTGAAGCATATATTCTTGGCCGCTGTCCAATGTCCTAAACAGAGCCCAAGCACCTAAGGGCTGCACCCCGAAGTCAGACATTTTGGATGCAACTTCCGAGGTCAAATAGACGTGTAATGGCCATACCGTGACCCACGGCCTGCCCATATATATATATATATATATATATATATATGTGTGTGTGTGTATATAAAGATAAATATATACATATATATATACATACATATATATATATATATATATATATATATATATATATATATATATATATATATATATATATATATATATATATATATATATATATACATATATACATACAAACATATATATATATATATACGCACCTGCTCAATCTCCTCCTGTTTGTCCTTGCAGTCCATGCCCTTCTTGACGCTGACCTCGTGGAATTTGTTCTCCTCAGTATTGAGCAGCAGCAGCTCGTTCATGAACGACCCAGACACAGCCCATTCCGTTTCCTGGTCTGTTACGCCGCCAAATGAGTATGCCTAAATAAGAAAATGGAGCGCCGATGGTTAGCCTGGGTTGGACTGGGTCGGGACATGAGAGATGAATGGATGCGATACGACAGCCAGCCGGACGATGGCGTATACACATGATCACTTGCATGCATCGTACATGCATACAAGAGTACATGTGCAGTTAACGGATAAGTGTTTTATTTGACAAATATGTGTTTATGTCGGATAAGTCTTATTATAACATAGTACATGTCATGTAACCCTCAGCAGCACCACGCAATATCGTATCCACCAAAGCAATCACCACTGAGCCTAAGACGTTGATAAGTGACGACAAACGCACAAATGAACATATCATCCACTCCACAAACCACTACACCCACCACAGCCCACGGTTGTGTAGGAGTACCACCACACCACCTAACAACAACACGCCACACCACCTAACAACAACACGCCACACCACCTACCAACAACACGTCACACCACCTACCAACAACACGCCACACCACCTACCAACAACACGCCTTGTCTAGTTCAATGATACACCTACATGACCCCCACAGCCCTTACACCGCACCTGATTGGAGTTGTCTCTCATCACACAGTTGACTCCGGTGCGTGTGCCGGGCACAGAGCCTGTGGCTTTGAGCTTGAGCCACCGCCACGTGCACGTGGGCCTGACGTCACTGGAGATATCTGTGGCCGACGTTTCGATGCGCAGGAGCTCCCACATGTCGGCCAGTTGCATACCTTGCTCCTCCGCAATGCCCTTGACCTTCTCTCGTCTGTAGCCGCCCATGACCAGTATGCGGTCTTCGCCTGTGGCGATCATCTGCGTGGACGCGAGCGCAGAAGGTAGAGTTAGAGGGGGCGGGCGCAGGAGGGTGGTGCGTTGGTAGGTAGGGTTAGAGAGGGGGCTGGCGCAGGAGGGAGTGGTGGTTTGGTAGGTAGGGGTAGAGGGGGCTGAAGCGGAATCTTTGCCCAATCAGTCAGTAGGACCCATATCAGAGAGTAGAAATACGACCATCTGAGATATCTACACATCGGACGTGTCGTATGCCGTTTGAACGTATGTGGATAGTGCACCC
>LUCW03000151.1:50000-57500 GCA_001586965.3 Sphaeroforma sirkka
TCACTCGAGCCAACCTATAAATAGGCTATTTGTGCGCTACCTAGACGATCTTTAAAGTGCTAAGGAATTCCCAAATCAGTACTTTACAGATATATATATATATATATAGATATAGATATATATATATATATATATATATATATATATATATATATATATATATGTGTGTGTGTGTGTTTTGCTTCACGTGTACACACACACACACACACTGACACACGCGTATCAGTGTTTTCAGTATGTTTCCCGCCAATAAAGGAGTCGAATCGGCTGCATGTCCCTTCCACCAACATGGCTTGTGTGATAGACCCTACTGCCCATTTGCGCATGTGGTTAAGCGCACGCCACGACCCAAACCACAACCCCAGCCAAAAGCACCAACAAGGCCTATACAGCAGAATATAGCAAGTGGGTACCACGAGGCTACACATAGTAGCAAAGTAGATAGATACGATTCTAAAAATAGCAACAATGTAGGTAGATACGATGATAGCACTAGTAGAGCCAGTAGGGATGTGGAGATCAAGGTAGTTGAAGTGGGAGAAACATGCACCCCACGTGAGGGTCCGACAGTGTTGAGTTCGTCTCCATTCGCAATATCACCCGCACGCCCCTCTAACCCTGACACCGTCCCACAGCCTACTGTCAACCCAATGCGTAAAACCCAAGACCCACTCCACACGGACAAACCCAAGCCGTACAAGGCCAGAGACACACCCAACACGACCCAAGACACGCGCAAACGCCCACACACATCGGCTGGTACACACACGGCAGAACTAGACCCCACGGAACAGAGGCGGCGACAGTCGGTGACTAAAGGAATGGGTTTTATGAGAGAAGCTCAACTCAATCTAGAAGCTATGCGCAAGAAGCCTAGGCTTGATCCTCCGGGTACGTGTGGGTGGGTGTGGTGCGATATGTGTAGGTGTGTAGGTGGTTGTATGGTGTATGTACGTTATTGTACAGGGATATGTATTCTATATAGTATGTGTATAGGTGTGTATGTGTTTATGTGATGTATACACGCCATTATTTATTGAGACTCATACTCTAAAGTATATGTGTAGGTGTGTATATGTTTATATGATGTACGTACGTTGTTATATGGTCATGCATTTTCTATGAAGTATATGTACAGGTATATACGTGGTTTGTGCGAATGTGTGTGTGAGAGAGTATTTGTGTGTGTGCTGATGTGCATGTGATCGTGCATGTTCTCACGTATGAGCTACATGTTCGTTACATAAGTGTGGGATTGTATTGTTTGACAGTCTGTGTAGCGATTATTAGATTGTTACCATAGTTACCATTTGCTCAACACGAGTCCAGCCTGGACGCCCAATAGAGGTAGCTCACAGTTCATTCAATCGTATGTTTATCCGAGTGTAGTCGTGTGTGTGGCAGGTGTGTTGTATATACCACATGAACTATACATACACTTCATTTAATCGTATGTTTATCCGAGTGTAGTCGGGTGTGTGGCAGGTGTGTTGTATATACCACATGAACTATACATACACTTCATTTAATCGTATGTTTATTCGAGTGTAATCGTGTGTGTGGTAGGTGTGTTGTGTATACCACATGAGCTATTTATACCGTGGTTTTGTCTTTGTGCATTCGTGTGTATTATAAATTTGTGGTATACAGAATATATTGCATACAATAGAATCTTGAGGGAGCAACCACCACATAC
This sequence comes from Sphaeroforma sirkka, assembly GCA_001586965.3. Taxonomy (NCBI): domain Eukaryota; class Ichthyosporea; order Ichthyophonida; genus Sphaeroforma; species Sphaeroforma sirkka. The sequence continues at coordinate 51,697 of LUCW03000151.1, forward strand.
AGTGTGAGCATTGAAGCTTGTCTCACATACTTGTATCTGCATTCGTAGTTGTGGTGTTCTATTGGTGTGTATTCCATCGCCTCCATCCGATCACATGACGCAGAAGCTCGCACAATTTGCTCGCCACGTGCCATTACTGTCCCACTTTACTGAGGACCTACACAAACGCACACATATATATGTATGTGCACATATGTAAATATATATTTGTGCATACATGTATTTTTAATAATAAATGTATATATATATATATATATATATGTATGTATGTATGTATATATATATATATAGATAGATATATATATATATATGTGTGTGTGTGTGTGTGTGTGTGTGTGGGGGGGGGGGGTGAGTGTGTGCGTGTGAGTGTGTGTATGTATATGTGTATGTGTGTGTGTGTGGCTATATATATATATACACACTTATATATATATATATATATATATATATATATATATATATATATATATATATATATATATATATATATATGCGTGTATGATCCATGCGATGGCTCTGAAAGTGCGTATGGTAAGTGTTATGAATGTGCGTCCAGAACGATACATTCGGATATTGTGCACGAGATGTTTATAGAGCGATGATGGCACACGCACAGAAGATGGCAGATACTATCAGCATACTCATTGCACGCAACTCAAGTACTTTTTTGACTGCTTCCGTATTCGCAGTGAATTCATTGGTCAAGCCGCCGCGGGTGGCCCACACAGTACTGTCTGAGTCAATCAGATCCACGAAAACTGCCACTATCAGCAACACATTCACCTCCGCACGGGCCAAAAAGATTGGCGGAAGTAGTGTACGCGTTGCGCATACGGTGTCTGCCACTCAGCTGTCCAAACCAGCAATCAACATTACCAGCGGATCAAAGATCCCGGTCATGAAACGCCAGGGCTGTCTGGATAAGCTCGCTGAGCAGCTGTGTCGTATCTACGAAGGTATGGTGCGTGTTGGCATGGGTGCTGCTGTGTGGAGAGACGAAGGGGTGTGAGGGGTTTAGACGCCCTTGCGCAAGTATTTGCGTGTACAGCGTAGTGTGTGTATGAGAGGGATGTCGATTATGAGTTTCATCGGATAGGTTGGGAACGTCTGTACTACTAAAAGGTATAGTCAGCAGTCGAGGTAGCGTACACCACACATGGCATGCGGTTTGACAGAGTGAGTGGCTGTTGAAACGAAGTGCTCAGAGTGCTGTGGGACATGGGGACTCGCCTTTGCCTCACACTTATACATATGTGATTATGTGATCGTCAGATGTGTATTAATAGTAGTGTTATGTGATCATGTGAGCGTCAGATGTGTATGTATAGTAGTGTTATGTGATCATGTGAGCGTCAGATGTGAATTTATAGTAGTATTGTGTGATCATGTGAGCGTCAGATGCGTATTTATGTAGTGTTATGTGATCATGTGAGCGTCAGATGTGTATTTATGTAGTGTTATGTGATCATGTGAGCGTCAGATGTATATTTATAGTAGTGTTATGTGATCATGTGAGCGTCAGATGTGTATTTGTAGTAGAGTTATGTGTTAATGTGAGCGTCAGATGTGTATTTATAGTACTGTTATGTGATCATATAAGTGTCAGATGTGTATTTACAGTATTGGGAATATGGCCCCGCCTTTATTACATATGGGGACTTTGGCATACGCCGTAAATCGCATAGACATTTGTGTGATGGCCAACGAGCTTAGTTGCTTTATTCTTCACATATACACAAGGTCATGTACATACTTCCGGTGCATATCGGATCGTCTTCTCCTCTTGACAGGTGATATCGCCCTAGGGTTTCAGGAGGCGTTGGTTCTTGAGGAAGGCGTGTACGAGCAGTCTCCAACCACTACCCGATACTTCCTGCTGATGCGCAAAGAGCTGTCAACACTCAAGGCTACCAAAGTGGGTGAAAGACAAGGTGGGTATCGGATTTTTATCTTAAGGTTTTACGGTTTCAGGTTGGTATCGGATTGAGTGTGATCTTCACATCACATGGGACGTAAACTGTGGCGTTGCACTTATTTTATGCTGTGTAGCGTGTCTATTGGCCTTGCCTGTGAGTTGTGTGTATACGGCGATGGGGGACTTACTCTCTAGCCGTTGCAGAGGGGCAGTAAATGCTTTAGTCATGTGAAAGTGATCCCAATGAGGTGTGTTGAGTTCAGGGTACGATCTCAAAGAGAACTAAATGAGATATAAATCCTAAATAAACGTTGATTTGTTAAATCGGAAGACACAGAGCAGTGATCGCAAAATAAGTTGAACGTAAACGGCAGGCGTTCTAGTCAGACGAGTGCCTTTTAGTATAAGTGTCTGCCAGCCGTTAACGGATATATCGAATTGTAGCTCAAAGAACGATAAAACCATATAGCCATTGAAGGTATTCACAATACTAACAAACCCCACACCACCCGCACCTTGTTTGCCCTGTTGTAGCACATACTCTACAATCTGCCCAGGACGACGACACAATCACACAAGGGAACAGGACAAATTTGGCCAATAATTCCAGACCTGGGACACCCCATCAGGGCTCGGTGCACTGCCCATTTGGCTACCAAGACTTCTTATCTGTGGTATTAACACCAGACCTGTTGGCACTTTACCAATACCCGGGATTTATGGCGGGGACCGATCTGAGTGTACTCGCAACGGTATGTGTATTCGAAGGTCATATATATATATATATATATATATATATATATATATATATATATCGAGAGCAGTCTGTGTAACTCACGACTAGCGGTGACTTTAGTTGGTAAAATTGACCCTCACGTGTGACACAGTAGTTATATAGTTGTAGTATGTATTTGATCCTTTCCTCTCCATGTACCTATACAGTTAGAAATACATTCCGTCAGTGGCAGGCGTGGACTACATATTGTTTGCCATCGGTAGTGGTCACTGTTAACGGAACCTTTCCTTGTACCTACAAATTTAAATGGAAAATATACTTATTGTTGGCTGCATTTAGCACGCAAACCATATGCTCCTTGACCACAGGCAGGAGTGAATGGGACAGCATGCCATTTTCGCTGTGAGTACAATGTTGCAGCAGTAGGTGTTTTAGGTCTTTAGGGTATGTGAAAGAGATCTGTGGAATATCTGTAGAACAACGAACACTCATGTATCATTTGTCGATAGATTTTCACGTGTGTATACACACACAAATTGAACTCGAGGTTGAGCCGAGTACCAAACAGAATGGACGTGTGCTATACCTGTAGTAACGTGTGGCGTGAGGCACACACCTCAGCAGTGTCATATCTACAGACGCATTCAAGGGTACCGCAGCAGTGCATACGTATGCGCAGAGCATCCCTTCCTTGCAGACGCACTTGTGTACTAATAGGATACGTACACGTCACAGAGTGAGACGTCTGTTGTAGACTCACTTGTGTTTTAATAGATATGTACACGTTACATAGTGGGACGTCTCGAAGCTGAATCATCTGGCTATAGCCATCGTGTGCTAATTCTGTAGTTTCTGATGCCCATGACCTATGAGTGTATAGTCTTCGCACGCGCAAATAGTTCAACTCCACTTTCTGACTTTGTTGATGGCACATTCTACTCCCCGCATTGTTTGACTTGTTTTGTTTTGTTTTGTTTTGTTTTTTTTTGTTTTGTTTTGTTTTGTTTTGTTTTGTTTTGTTTTGTTTTGTTTTTTTTGTTTTGTTTTGCTTTTGTTTTTTTTTCTTTTCTTATCTTTTCTTTTCTTTTCTTTTCTTTTCTTTTCTTTTCTTTTCTATTGCTTCGCTTTGTTTTGCTTCGTTCTGGTTTTGGTTTTGGTTTCCGTTTTTTGGTTTTTGTATTTAATATTGATGTCATTCAGCGTCGTTCGCTTCGAGCGTCACGTCGTTATTGCTACCATTTCCATTTTAGGGTATAGTTTTTATTTCACTATCCTCTGCATATCATGGTTAGCGTATCAACGGGAGAGTATCTCCCACACACAGGCGTATACGCCTTCTGTACTCAATACCCAAGCATCTAACACACCTGCATATAAACAGACGGCGACTGCAGATGGCGAGGAAGGTTCCGAACTTCACCGGGCAGCCGAGCCAATACACACGTGTTCACGATGCCAGACAAAGTTCCAATACCCTGGCACAACTGGAGAGGTACATGAGAGTGGGGGATTTGAAGTGCGGAAGAGATATGTAATGTATTTGGGATTGGTCTATGTGAGTGTAACCAAGTACAAGGGATTGAAGGGCTGTGTGATAGAGTATTTATCTGTGTCGATAGTGATCGTACTTTGTATTGGACACATGTAAATATATTATATGCAGATAGGTATGTTCATGGAGGGACTAAAAATACGAAGATCCAAGTAAAACTTGCAAATATATAGATTCAAGTAAAACCTACAGATACGTAATTTCATATAAAACCTACAAATACGTATGTGTGTATAAAATCTACAGGGACGTAAGTTCATATAAAACATACAAATACGTAAATTCATATAAAATTACAAACAAGTAAGGTCATATAAAAGCTATAAGTATGTTAGATCATATTAAGCCTACTAAAAAGTAAGGTCATATAAAAAACTACAAGTACGTAAGTTCATAAAAAACCTACCAATACGTAAGTTCAAACAACTACTACCCACCACAGCCACAGCCAGCCACAGCCTCAGAAATCAGCTGCAAGTCGCATCCCAGCAAAGCAGTGTTGACCAAAGTACACGACGGCCGTGAATTCCGGTACGCGTGTTGTGGGGAGATGCAGGGCACTACGGGGTGTGTGGAAAACTCGGAACACGTCTTTACGCGAGAGAAGACGGACGTCACCGGCTTTATGTGCTCGCCGTTCCCTCGACAGGATGGTACGTGAGAGAGGGTTGTGTGTGTATGTGTGTGTACGTACGCATGTGTGGGTGGGTATAGGAATGTGTGGTCAATGCATATGCTGCTGGTGGGTGGGTGGGTGGGCGTGTGTGTACATAGGTAAGTGTGGGTGTGTGTAGGAATATGTGGTCAGGGTATAAGCTGATGGTGAGTGAGTGCGTGTGGGAGGATTGCTTGTAGGGAGATCCCATGTTCGTAAGTTTGTTTGTGTATGTGCCTGTCAGTGGATGTTGAGGTGTATGTGTACAAGAAACACACATATAAACTGCTGCTAATAGTAGTCAAACGCAATTGCGCGAATGTAGTAGATTGAATCAAGCAGAGGTGGGCTGGCGAGTGTGTGCGCTGCTGGGCGGAAAGGAAGCAGATGAGAATACTGTGATACTGTCATACTATGTATCATACTATCATTCTATCTTACTTTCATACTATTTTCATACAATCATACTATCATTCTAGGATACTATCATGATATCATACTATCTTGCTTTCATACTATTATATATTCATACTATCATACTATCATACTATCACATACAATCATACTATCATTCTATCATACTATCATTCTATCATACTATCATTCATCATACTATCTTGCTTTCGTACTATTGTCATACAATCATACTATCATATCATCATACTATCATACTATCATTCTATCATTCTATCATTCTATCATACTATCATCCTATCATTCTACCTTATTCTCATACGTGAGTATGTTTAGCACATGTAGGGTTGCAGTCAGGGATTAACAATAGGTCGCCTGTATCACCCAATCCAAGGCAGTAGGCGCAAATGGACCAGAGACCACATGCACTTCTACACAGTCACGTGTGTACATACAAACATCATCACCCAGTTGTACTAGATCCCACACAAACATATCCCACAAGTACTGAACATCAGACGAACACATCTAA
>LUCW03000151.1:62500-67500 GCA_001586965.3 Sphaeroforma sirkka
CGCATCTGTTACGGGGCATGGCGTGAATGTGACAACACGGACCTGCATGTCACTTCGCTCGACATCAATGCGACAAGGGGTCGACCTAACTGGTTCATGCTCGGCTGCTATGTTTCGCACATGGGTTCACTCGTGAAGTGTGGGTGGAAATGTGGGTGTGCATATAGTCACGCCCAGGCGTGCGCGCCCATGCGTGGGTTAGAGACGGCTGGTGTGTAGCAAACATCCAGGAACAGGGGGTGATCGGCAGCGGCCTCGTGATGTGTGGCTAGCGCATATGTTCTTACCACCACCTCATGCTATGCATGCATCACGTTGAACGTGAATGACTTACAAAGCACACTGCGTGGTGGCCACAGCGGGTAGTCATAGTGTGGGTAGGAACAGTGTAGGTCTACGGTACTCGTGAGCTCGTGCGAGTCCGCGTGCGATTACTAAACACAGCAGGTACTGGTTTAAGTGCGACGTCGACGAGTTTGTTTAGTTAGGGCCGAATCTAAACAATGATTTCAAGAGCGGAACAAATCTAGATCTGCGGTGAAAAGCCTAAGAACTCTGTGAGTGTGTTGGGCGTGTGCTTGTGGCCAGTGTGTGCGCCCAGGAATACTATGGGTGTATCACGGCTGCTATTGGGAGTCCATACGATTCCTCAGTGACATGCAGGGAGCGTGCACAAGTAGTGGAGGGCGTACGCACATTCACACAAATAGAACCGCATACGGTGGTAGCAATCCAGACACGGGTGCATCGGTTTGGGCGGGAGCTCCATGGAGATAGTCGAGTTGTGGTGCAAACCCGTACAATTAGCTACCTGGCATGTGCTGATGTGTAGATTGACGAGCGTACGAGTACTTGATTCACCTTTGATCGACCGCCAAGGTAACACGCACTCAACAAAAGCATGGCCGCAAAGATCATTAAATGAATCCTGGCTTCCGGGATGGATCAGATGTACTTTGAAATCATTGCTTCCGCACCTGTGTGTTCGCTTGAGGTCAGCTTCAGGTTCTATAGTTTTATATCCTTTGCTGATATGTGGTCCTTTCCATGTCAAGGTGTCTATACCCAATTTGTTGGTCTCCCAGTATATGCCCTTTCATACCAGCAAAGATGGAAGATATTGAACTGTAAGTAGCACTACAAAGACTCGATTTAAAGTCAGTTTTAATATAATCTGGTTTGTTTGAATCTGCCTGTTTCCTTGATGATAATATCGGCCTCGTACATCACCCCTGTCCAGAAGAAGCGCATAGTCAACCATGAGACAATTATGTGGCTCTAGCTATGGTTGTGCGAAGCGGGCATACAGGACAGACTTCGCGAAATAAAGTCAGATTCAATATAATCTGGTTTGTTGAATCTGCCTGTTTCCTTGATGAAAATATCGGCCTCGTACATCACCCCTGTCCAGAAGAAGCGCATAGTCAATCATAAGACAATTATGTGGTTCTAGCTATGGTTGTGCGAAGCGGGCATACAGGACAGACTTCGCGAAATAAATAAAGTGTTGATGTGTGCTGCTGTGTACGTGTGTTGCATGATAGTTTGTAGTATCTCTGTATGTTCAAGGCCACGTATGGGTTTCATACGACACCACCGCCAGTCATTTGGTGCTGCAAACGAACCCCTCCGCAACACGTAAGGCTTTTACAACATACTAGCGTTCACAACCAACGCACATGAGAAAATTAGACTGAACCAGCAATCGCAACAATAGTTTTTATTGTCGCCCTGTGGCATTGTGGCTATGTACAAGTTCTATATATACACAAACGTGTATCGCCTCGATTGTGCTGGTCGTGGTGTGGTAAGCTGCCACTGCCCCCACAGTTGTATTGTTTGTCATTGACTTTGTCGAGTTTGGTTGTGACATCGGCATCGGTTGCTATCTCGTATCAGCAAGTATCACGTGTCCGTGTAGACTAATTCGCTCCGTTGGCGGATTAGGACGCATACAATGCAGTCACACGTACTATTTGGCTGAGCTTTTCTTCCTTGGAAAGAGATATATACATATTTGGATAGCAGCCTGCGCATCTTTATGTTCATTGTATTACATGCTAATACACAGTATATGCAGACATAAATTGCATTATAGGTATGTGACTGTGGACTTATCATGTTTACGGTGAAATTTGTACACAGTGCATGTACATTTATAGAGCTATAACACTGTACACGTAGGTATGTACAATGGAATTGTGTAAAATGAATTCTATGTGATGTAAGCTAGTTTACAAGTGTCTACACGGTGAAAGTGAAGTGTATCAATAGTATGCAAGCTTACGCGCATGCGTGTGTACTCATACACATATTTGCATATACATTTCTACACAGGCATGCATGTGTGTGTGTAATTATCTACATTTGAATCCTTATGTGCTCACAGCAGATACAACCTAGTGTGATGGCGACGGAAATACGAACGCCTTAGTGTCACCATACGTCTCGAATGCACTGTAGCCGCCCATAGTATCGAATCGACTCTTCCGGACCGTGTGCAACGGAGAAGCCGTACTGAATATGGCATTGTACAAGCTCGGGCGCCCAGGACTGGGACTTGGGATCGGGCTTGTATGTGGTTGTGGGTTGTAAAAGTCCCTTGTACTCACACTGCGTGGCCGTGTTTTCTTGAGAGTGCTATTCATAGTTTTGGCATCCTCTTCGACATTGTCGTCTTCCGAGTCGGTCAGGGAGTTTACAAAGTTAAGATGAGCCGCCGATTTCAACAGGTTGTGTAAATTCCCAGCCATGTCCGTGCTCTCTTCTTCATCGCCACTGCTATTTGCACTGACATCCTCGTCTACATGCTCACCGAACACTTGCGATCTATCAGTGGATATGTGCACGGGATCGTCCTGTTCAGAGCTGGCACCATCCATCGCAAACAACAGACTAAGTGTGTCGCAGCTGTTGTACTGGTCCACGGCAGGAAATGCCAGGGCCGTGGTCGACGCCTCCTTAATGCCTTCCAACATAGTCTGGAACGCTGAAAACGAGTCTACACTGCTATTTCGCCCCATGTCATTAGAATCCAGGTCCATGTTTGGCATAAGCAGGGTGTCGACCACGTCATTACATAGCCCAGTGGCCTCAGGAGATAGTGAAGCACCAGAGCTGTGCGCGACAACGTTAATGGCATTGTCAACGTCACGGCCGTCCACCAACGCTTCACATGATGGGCTTATCGAGGCGAGACTAAACCGTTTATAAGCACCAAGAACTGATAGTGGGGGAGGTGTAGAGTCCACTTCTGTCTGTGCCTTAAGCTGTACTTCGCTGTGAACCCCGAATTCTTCTGAAGTATTGGGTGTGATTCCAGTTCGACCACTCACTGAGAGAGATTCGAACGACTGACATAGAGGTGCGACACCGTGTGACACTAAAGAAGTGGATGGCTGTGTATCCTCCGCAATGTTGTCATGGTCGATGTTACGAATAACCGACTCTAACTTTACTGATGAGTTGACAACGTGCTCGCTCGAATTCTGATCGAAGATCTTTGCATCACAGGATAAGGATGATGGATGAGAATCGATCAGATGCTGAAGTTGCTGCACACACATGCCATTCGAAAGCACACGCGATTTTTTTTTCACCGACGCATGCAAGCGTGTTGGCACGCCGCGACGCAAATGAGACATTCCGGGACTCCAACGCTTTTCTGTCGATTCTGCAGCTCCTTGAGTAAAATCGAATTCGTACTTGGGTGGGTCAACAGGTGCAGCCACTTTCGAATCCGAGTAATACTTGATTGATTGTGTGTTGAAGGTAGCTTGTGTATGCCTCAACCGATCGCCTGTCGCAGGGTCGATGATGGGTATCGCTCCACCAGTACGATGTTTGAGCACCGGGGATACACTTTTATTCGGTTCAGGTACTGACATGGAGTCCGGCTGTTTTGTGTTCGCCACGGGAAGAGAGTTGGAAAACATTTTTGGACACTGCTGGTTCTGGTACTGATCGTACTGTTGCTGTTCTTGCTGTTGCTGCTGCCTTTGTATCTCTGTTTGTATAGTTTGGAAACTATCGAATTGACTATGCTTCGCTTCACTAGACAGTCTACGTGCAGCTATGTTTCGTACTTTTCGCTCCAGCTCCAGGTCGCGCCGCTCCTTAGAAGCTCGACTTCTTTCGAATGTGTCCTCGTTCTCCCATTGCATCTCACGCTCTAGCGCTTCATAATGGCGAGAATAAGCCATCATACCATGACTTGTGCCGCTTTGGGTGAGCTTCAAGATGGGCGAAGCCACCCGCGAGATTGGTGTAGGTGTTGTGGGTATGGGCATGAGACCGTTATCGAAATGGTGGCTGGGTGCATTTCTAGGCAGCGATTGTGCACGGGTGCGATGGTTTGGAAGTTGAGGAATTGGTGATTGATGGATAACACTGGGGCGAATATCACTAAATTGCCTTCCTAACGCTCCATGGTGAGAAGCAGGGGCATAGTTCGGTACACATGGCTCATTTCCGGCATATAAATAATCGCATCGAGAACGATTCTGTGTATGCGGACTCGCAAGTAAAGGGGCTGAACGTGGTACGCGCGTTTCGGATATGCTCGGCACAGAATACTGATTATTCGCACCCATCGGTCGATGTTCAGCATACGATACTGGATACACATGAGTGATCTCCGACGGCTGGCTAATACTTAGAATAGCTTGCTTATTTTGACGCATGCGCGTGCGTGCTCGTTGTTCGGCATGTGCCACAATCGAGCTTTGACCTGGCGTTTGTCGTTGTGCAGCACGGCGCTGCTGCTGCAAATGGTGCTCCGCGTGTGGGGGTCGTACGGTGAACGCAGGCGCCGTGGGCTTCGTGGCTTTATCACTAGTTATCTTCATCTCCTGAGGTGCTGTGCCCAACAAAGCAGGTCGTGGGGGCTTCTCGCCATCTTGTATGACTCTAAGTTCTACCATACTAAATACATGCAGCAATCGATTCTAGATTTTGAGAACTTCACAATAGGAAAGTGGTTGATTGTTGGTGGAACCTGT
>LUCW03000151.1:72500-87500 GCA_001586965.3 Sphaeroforma sirkka
AGTTCGCACCACAGTGCCATGGACGCGTTGGCGTGTTCCTCCGATGCCGTCTTAATTACAGCCGTACATCCCGCAGCGATGCAAGCAATCAGCGGGCCGGCTAATAGGGCAAAGGGGTAGTTCCAACATGCCACAATCAGAGCTACGCCCATAGGTTCGGGTTGGGTAGCGGTGACTGCTGGCAGATTGATCACATCCGTGTTGTGGTAGCGGGGTGCGGCCCAACCGTCGATGCTGTTTAGGTGCTTGTCGCAGTCGTTGATATTTATCTGAATCTCGGCTAGAAACGTCTCGGTGCGCGATTTGTGCAGATCTTTATATGCGGCATCGTATATGGCTTCCTGTAGGGAAATGTTATGGTGTTGAATATTCAAAACTGTGTTTTAGCATCAATTATTTTAACCATTCGCGGCCAAAATCTTATGGACAACTATCAAAATTGTTCGGTATTGCAGACGAGATTGCAAAGGTGTGCAACAGGTTGTTGGAACCCATGCAGGTGAAGCGAGGCGACACTGAATACACGTGTACGTTCTGAATGATGCAGTCAAGGTTATATGCGTACAATAAAATGCAACATGCAGAATCAGATAGATGAGCAAGCTTTCATTCCACTCTTCAATACTACTTATAAATCTGAAACCGAGACGCAGCTTTACTAAATGGGTGATACGCAACAAAAACCCTCTATCTTCAGTATACATGTAGTTGAAGACGCGACTTATGTGGTGCTAAGACATACCGCGTTTTCGGTAAAGAGCGCTCGAACTGCCTTTATTTGCTTTCTGGTTAGGAGAGAAGAGAAAGGATGCAAGTTGCCATCATCAACAAGTTGCCATCTTCAACTTCGACAAGCAAATAATTTATAAAGCTGATCGTAATGGAACAGTAAACGTCGCACAGTTGTTGAAAAATATAAGCAGACTTACTTTCTATAAGCCAACGGTAAAGTTTTTCCAGACTTGAAAGTATCAGTTACTCGTGCCACTGAATCGGCGATGTTGTTCTGCTTTGAGAGACACATATTCAAAACTTTCTAATTTCCTACAAAACTGAAGGTGATTAGGAGTGCGAAGGAATCCGAATGGTTCCCACTATATATACCTTTTTTATATGTGTATGGAACTAAGGATGATAATATGGTTTCGCATGATTCTACGTGGTGGTAAATTGTATTCGACACTTTTTTTTGGTAGCTAGATGTTCTTTTTTCAGAAGGCATTTATATATTTTGTTTTTTTGAAAAACAAAAATATTGTTTTTTTAATGCTTTTTCCCTTTCAAAAATCAAACAATATTAGAAATATTTCCGAGGGGGGGGAAGGAGTGAGGGGCAAAGGCCAAGCTGGGAGTAGGACAGGGGTGTATATTTCTTTTAAATTATTGGTTTTTTTAAATAAATAAAGAATCGTCCTGGAGCCTGGACTCCCTGCAGGCCTGGACTCGGAGGCCAGTGGCACTGGTGGGCATTGGGTAATGAGAACGGGAGTCAGAAGTTCAGAATTCAGGAATGAGGACTCTCTAGGAAGTCCACTGCGCAAGTGTGAGCCAGTCTGAGAGACTGATACTCCTGAGTCCTGAGTGGGACTGTGTGTCAGTGTGAGGCTGTAAAACCATGAGGGTAGGCATGAGGCCTGAGCCTTGAGGGCGTGAGGCAGTGCAACATGAGACCCTTGGCCTGCTGGGGCCTGAGAGGGTATTTTGTGTAAAAGAATTACAATATTTTTTTCAAAATATTTTATGTACATATGGAACAAACGGAAATGAAATGAGTAATGTATTCGGTATTTTAACAAGTATATACATACCATACTGTTAGAAAATATTTTGTATAAAAAACCGGACGAAATACTCCGGACTTTCCAAGAAAATGCTATTTAGGACTACAGGGCCAGGGCCAGGCCCAGAGCCCATTCCCCAAGGCCCTATGCCCCAGTAACCTTCCACCAGCAGAAGACAGGGGTCCAGCCCGTCCAGGTGTAAATTTGTGTCAAAATTGACAATAATCCAAAATAAAAACCAAGTTGCAGTGCTTTTTTTCAGGAGATTTTTAAGGCCTCCGCCTGTGAGTTGAGACTCGAGAGCTTGTGACCTTGTTGTGCAACCATTTTTTACGACAATTTTTAAAGGGCGTCCACTCATATCTCATATCACACTACCAACAAAAGTAGTGAGTAAATAGTCCCATATCTCATACACTCCCAACAACAGTAGAAACTAGAGTGAGTACAGTATTTACAGTACAAACTACAACACTCTACAGTCTGGAGTCTGGATTCTGGAGTACCGTTCCAGAGTGTCTGGGACTGGGGCTCTGCCTGCTCTGGCCGCCTCGGCCTGGCGCCACTGCCTCTCTTCCTCCGCTGGGCCCTGAGTGCTGGACTTTTGGGTCTTTACTCCTTAGGGAATAGACGAAATGTGAAGTATTGAAAGGGTTTGCAACACTTATTTGGCGTCGTCTACTATGTAGTGGCTGCCTATGTCCTGCCCAATAAAATCTATACAGTTCAAAACGGTGAATACTGAATGGTCTCTAAATACTCTCTTTCTTCACTGAAGCACAGAGTCCAGTGACCAATCTCAAGAAATTGCGTCACTTATGACTCACCAGAGTCACCACACAAACAGAGAGAGTATATGTTGTATGTACAATGGAGCAAAAAGAGAAAAACTAAAACAGGCGGCGCCGCAGCGACGACATGAACACCGGGAGGGGGGGGGGGGGGGGGCGTTTACCGAAAACCAGTCACCAGTTCACTATTCAGTCACTCACCAGTCACCACTCTCTGCCTACAGATACTCCTTACTTTTTTTATATATATATAATAGTAAATACAAACACACACATTGAACTTTTTTTTAGAAAAAGGCGGCGCCGCAGCGACGGCAAGAAGAGAGGTTAAATTATTATTATTTTAAACATATCGGACACCAATCACCACTCACCCTGCCACTCAGAGTCTCAGTCAGGCACTCGCCAGTCACCACTCTCACCACTCTCTCTGCCTACAGACTCCAGACCCCAGAGTCTAGGCTGACCTATTTACACTCTACAGAGTTCAGACAGTCTGGAAACTCCGGTGTGACAGATCGTGTCTGATGCACTAACCCACTCTCACTGTGATACCAAAAAAAAAGTGTACAATATGTGTTGTAAATATTTAGATTTTAACTCAGTCGAGACTCGTGACTCGAGAGACTCGGACACCAGCTGGCATCAAAAGTTTACCGTCGAGTACTGAAAGGGTGGCGGAGATTCATAAAAAAATGCGGAGATAAAACATATCAATAAAATATTTGAAGTTCAAAACGCAAGTTTTTTTATCAACACTAGTTTCTCCGCCGCACGCCGATTGCGGCCTATCTACACACTCCACAGTCCAGTCTCCACTCTCCAACCTCCACTCTCCACCGCCACACCGCGTCATGTGTATGAAGATTGTGGAACTGAGAGACAGTGTGAGTGAGAGTATTTATTTTGAGACTTCGAGAGTTGAGATGGCTATGAACTACCCGCAGCGCGGAAAGAGCTGAGCTCGGCATGGGCACCGCCAACAAATCGCCAACTGTCTTATGAAAAAAAACTTGCCGTAAATTAGTCATTCAAAATCTGAGATTTAAATTATTTTTTTTAATAATATGGTGCACAGCGTAAGAACCAGGTCGTTCCCGGGGACCACATACTGGGGGTCACAACATTTTCTAATCACCCAAATTCGATTTTGAGAGCAGTTTTGGGCTCTGCGCAAACCTATAGATCGATAATATTCGGCTAAATTTTTGGTGCAAACCATAGAAAAAAGTTATTGTTCATCCAAAATGTCGTTTCACAATCCGGGGCTTTTGGAGCGATGTATTGGCTATAACACGCGATTCCAACGGTAAAAACCTAAAAACTCGACGGTTTTGACCATTCCACAAGGCCTTTCGATCCCAATGTCTAAGTCAAAATTTTATGGGTTAGAAATTAAAGTCCATTTTACCTAATATATACATAGAGCCACCACATCTCCAGAATGTAGTTTTTGCAAACTCATTTTGGCATTATCATGAGCTGCCAAAAGCATCCATGCATTTTGGGTAAAAATGATCGCTAGTTTTGGCAATATTGAGGGGAGAAAATCAGCGACCTGGTTCTTACTGCTGTGCACAATATATATATACTTTCTTCACAAAACAAATTATCGTCGTACATACACAGTACGCAAAACTTGAAACCACCATAAAGCATAGTATTTATTGATGTACAATTGTATTGTCGCATACCCCGGAATCATCAGACGTAGGTCCATGGACCATGAGATGCATTTTTTTATATATTTTTTGTTTCGTCGAAGGTGAGGAAACGCAGTAAAATTCGATATAAATGTATATAATTGTATGTATATATATATATATATATAATGTGTGTGTGTGTATGTATGATATATATATATATACATATATATATATATATATATATATAAGTATATATATATATATATATATATATATATATTACATATATATATATATATATATATATATATATATATATATATATATATATATATATATATATATATATATATATATATATAATATTATATATATATATATATTATATTATATAATATATATATTATTATATATAATATATATATTATTATTATTATTATTGCCAATAATTATATATTATATATACATATAATATATATTATATATATTACATATTATTATATGTTATAATAATAATATTATTAATATGTATATAATATATATTAACAGCCATATTGGCTATATGTGTATATTATCATTATAATAATACATATTATTACGCATTATATATTAATACACATATATATTAATAATATTACATACGTATGTATTATTATGCATATAGCATATGTATTACATGACACATATATTACATATTACATGATGCATTATATTTTCATCATTGCACAACAATATGTTATTATATGTTAGCATGTATGTTATACATGCGTGCAATGTATACATTATTATTATACATTATTATATATTATACATACATAATAATCTAAACAAAAAACATGTAATATGCATATATTATTACATACAGCAATATGCATGTAATATAATATATGTGTGTAAACACACAAATTATTATTATATATCCATGTAATATACATACACATATTATTAATATGAACATATGCGCATTATAATGTATACAACATGTATATATATGTTATACATATACGTATATATATTATATTATGTGTAATATACATGATGTATTATATGCATATTATTGCACATATATGTAACGTACACACACGCATACATATGTATATTAGCAACATTATATATAATATGTGGATGCGAGTAATAGATGTAACATATATATATTATAGGCATATAAACGCAAACATGAATGCATGCCGCTATTATTATTTATGCAACCTCCATATAAAATATATATTTATTATATATGTATATGTATATATATATACATATTATGTAATAATATTATATATAATATATTACAGCACGTGTATGCATATACATGTATGTTTATTACAATAATATGTGTGCATGTTTACAGATATGTTTATGTTTATGCACATATGTATACAACACATGCATGCATGTAACGTACATATATATGTGTTGTGCATATATTTGTATTGCATGACACATATGTAATCATATGGCGCATATGTGTAATATGTATGTATTATGCACATACACATGCACACACCATTATGTTGATGTGTGTAATAAGTAATATATATGCATGTATGTATATTATTATATAATATTTTTATAATATTATATACACATACACATGCATGCATGCACGCATAATATTACATAATGCGCATATATATATTATATTATTGCGTATATATATATATATTACACAAGTAAAATGCATGCATGTATATGTATACCGCATACACATATATATAATAACATATGTACGCATGTGGTATATATATGGATATATAAATATATATAATATATATATATATATTACATACGTATAATTTATATATAATAACATTGTGCATATATATATATATATAAATGTATATATATATATATATATATATAAATTCATATATACATTTATACATATATTTATGTGTCTGTGTTTGGATGTGTTTATATTTGTGTGAGTGTGTCTGGATGTGTACATAGAAGTGTTTTGTTTTTTGTGCGTGTATATATGTATATATATATATATATATATATATATATATATATATATAATATATATATATATATATATGTATGTATGTATTTGTGTCTGTGTGTGTGTGTTTGTTCATATCTATACATTTGGATGTTTCATTTGAGTATGTGACTGTCCAATGTTATATTCGTGTGCACATGACTACTTTACTATGTCGCTTATGCAGAAAAAGTTGTGTCCTTGTGTAGACTAATTATGAATATTGACGTCTGTTGATGTATAGGGTGTACACGATGTCGTAACAAATGTGTTTACAACATTAGTCAGTCTCCATAGCTTCCTAAAAAAAAGACACTCACACAGGCACACTCAATTATACACACATAGCCTCCTACAAGGAACATCCTGTAAACACTATTCAGGAGGATATGTAAAATGAACGACATAGTCACAGATGTATGTAAAATGAATCACATATGTTATCGCATATACTTCGACCGCCAAAATATTTCCAAAATTAGACACCTAGAGACCAATTTGAATGAGTTTCGTTTTTTTTAATGTTGAATATCGTTCATTGGTCAATCGAGTGAACACCAACAAAGTTGTTGAACATCACCCCCCTCACAGCTCACTGTGTGAACTGTGAAGTATGATATGTTTTGGATTAATACGATATTTCAAAATTCAATATATTTACGTACACATGCATCACAGCACTTAAGCCCTGCGGGAAAAAAACAATGCATAGCCTCCTAAACTCAGAAAGACAACAGTGGTAAATATTATTATATCTGAAGAGATAAGTTTACTGCTGTCTTCTAGTACAATATTGAATATAAGTGTATCCAAATGCCTATATATTGAGTGCGTGACTGTGCGTGCGAGACTGCGAGATGACGGATTCGTCTGAATGATTTAAAATATACAAACACATGTGTCTTTTCTTTTTCAAAAGACGCTCTATATGCACACTCATCTATCTATCTGTATATATATTTATATATATATATATATGTGTGTGTGTGTATGTGTGTATATGTATTTTTAAAAATATATATGTATATGTATGTATAAATATATATATATATATATGTATATGTATGTATGTAAATATATATATATATATTTATGTATGTATGTAAATATATATATATATATATTTATGTATGTATATCTATACTTATGTATCGTCTCATGATTATATACATTTCTGTGCGTTTATTTTGTATTCATTGTGAATATAGGTTTGCATATGGGTAAAAATTTCATACAGTAGAGTTTTATTTGAGTATCCATATTTATCTATATACCTGTCAATATATTCATCTATTTATGTATGTATATCTGTATACGTATACATATATATCGTCTGCCGATTATGTACATATTTGTATGCGTATATATTTTGCATTCATTGTGATTAGATTTGCATTCGTCTGGGTAAAAGTTTCGTACATATGTGACTTTTCATTCGTGTATATTCTTTGTACTGCACTTAACAAAAGTCGACCGTTTTTTCTATACGGCTATTAAAATATACAAATGTATTGGATATTTCGATTTCGTAAACATGTGTAAAACTGAAATAGCATTTACATTTATATTCTAATATTTGAGGTCGGTTTTGCGTATGTAAGTCTACAAGGACGTGTTGTATGTATCCACGAGTTTGTAGTTCCATTGCCATCTGATGGTATTCGATTAAAAACTCCCAACTCGGTGTCAAGCTTAATTCAACTTCCGTATCCTAGTTCGCCAAAGCATCTGGTACTCTCCACTCAATGCTTTCTCGAACGCGTTTGTACATATGTTGTTGTGTGTTGCGGACTGCAGTAGACTCGCACTGTATCTGTGCACTTATTGACCACTTGGGAAATTCTCGTTGATGATGTTACGCGTGTCCTTGAAGTATTTAACCGTCTTTACCTTCAGTTCCATCGTAGCCGCTTCGTCACAGACAATCGTGCTATGTATGAGTGGGTACATTGCATCGGGCGTTGTGAGTTGTTATCGACGATAGGATATTTGAACGCGTTTTGAGCATAGATAATGATATAGTCTTGTACAAAGACCTTTTAGGAGGCTTGAATATAATGAAGCCGAATCACATGCAACGAATGTAGCTAAAATTTGTTATCGCAAATAATCACATGCGTACGAAAGAACCCAAATATGTTCTCACAGGCGTACGAAAGTAGCTAAATTTTGGTATCACAAATAATCACATGTGTACCAAAGAATCTATATACATAAACACATGCGTACAAAAGTAGCTAAAATATGTTATCACACATAAACACATGCGTATGAGAGAATTTAAATACATAATCACATGCGTACAAAAGTAGCTCAAATACATAATCATATGCGAACGAAACATGAATATGCACACTTATCGAGAACCTGGCATTACACCGAAGAACCACCGCCAAATGACGAAAAACAAATGC
Organism: Sphaeroforma sirkka; assembly: GCA_001586965.3. Classification (NCBI taxonomy): domain Eukaryota; class Ichthyosporea; order Ichthyophonida; genus Sphaeroforma; species Sphaeroforma sirkka. Next base: position 81,117 of record LUCW03000151.1, read on the forward strand.
ACACTCCAACCACACGCGCACCTGTTTGTGGTAAGGAATACCATCAAAGGCTAAGAACAGGTAAACACTACAATAACACACGTACCTGTTTGTGTGGTAAGGAATACCACTAAATGACTTGAACAATTGCACACTACAAAAACAAATACCATCAAACGCTAAGAACAGGTACACACTATAATAACACGCGCAAATGTTTGTGTGGCAATCAATACCACTGACTTGAACAATTGCACACTATAATAACACACGCACCTGTTCGTGTGGCAAGCTATACCACTAAATGACTTGAACAATTGCACACTATAAAAACACGCGCACATGTTTGTGTGGCAAGCAATACCACTAAATGACTTACACAATTGCACACTATAATAACACACTCACCTGTTCGTGTGGCAAGCAATACCACTAAATGACTTACACAATTGCACACTATAATAACACACTCACCTGTTCGTGTGGCAAGCAATACCACTAAATGACTTGAACAATTGCACACTATAATAACACTCGTGCCTGTTTGTGTGGCAAGAAATACCACCAATCGCTAAGAACAGGTACACCAAAATAACACACGCACCTGTTCGTGTGGCGAGCAATACCACTAAATGACTCGAACAATTGTACACTATAATAACACACGTGCCTGTTTGTGTGGCAAGAAATACCACCAATTGCTAAGAACAGGTACACCATAATGACACACGCACCTGTTCGTGTGGTGCTGGAATACCGAGGCGGTCCACATATGTGACGAGCCCTTCTCTACACAGTTGTGCAAAGCCAAGGCTTTGCTCTCCCCTGTAACCAGCAGAAGCACTTCACGTGCGTCAAATACAGTTCCCACGCCCACTGTAAGCGACATCTTTGGCACTTTACTCACATCGTTGTCGAAGTACCGAGCGTTCGCGACAATGGTGTCAGATGTCAATGTCTTGATCCGGGTGCGTGATGCCAGAGAGCTGCAGGGCTCATTGAAGGCTACGTGACCGTCATTTCCCATGCCGCCCAGAAACAGGTCGATGCCACCCTCCGCCAAGATCCTCTCCTCGTACCTTCGGCACTCGGCTGTGAGGTCAGGTGCGTTTCCGTTGAGAAGGTTCGTGTTGGCTAAGTCGATGTCAATGTGTTGGAACAGGTTCTCCCTCATGAATGTGTGGTATGATTGTGGGTGGTCCTCCTCCAACCCAACGTACTCGTCCATGTTGAAACTCTTGACATACTTGAAGGATAGTTCGCCTGTTTTAACAAACTCGATCAACTTCTGGTATGTTTGGATGGGAGTGCCTCCTGTGGGTAGACCGATGATAAAATAGTTATCTGGTCCAGGGTTGTAGTCATTAATGCGCTTCTTGATGTAGTTGGCGGCGTACGTTGCTACCTGTTCCGCGTTCTCTTCAATAAACAAAAACATATTTGGTATGGTGTATCAAATTTAGTAAAGTTATGTTTGGATCGTGCACTATGCGAGCGGTATTTGAACAAACAAAGTGAAAGTCGGCACTCGGCAATCTTGTTTATTTATATAGCAGTACACAGTCGCGACTATGGTGCTGTATATTTGTTTAACATCTTTTAAAAGCATAGCCTCCTCTCTCTCTAGCAAAAGAACAGTATAAAGTCATAAACAGCAATCGCTGGTCGCACGATTCCATTGTGGAATCATTGCGGGTTTCACTAATTACTACTTCCCTAATTAGGAGCACACACAGTGTCCCTAACAGGAGGACAGTGATGAGTGAGGCACGCATTGTCGTATACTAATTTCCTCTTACTCTATTTTGAAATAAACGACATATAGTTGTTGTATTTTTTTTTAAACTATAACAAAATCGATGAAATGTATCTTCCCGAGGGCTGACTTCGGTACTGAAGCGAATGTTTTTGTCTTTTATATTTAATACACGGCACTCGGAACACTTCTGTCGTTAATAGCCACTAATCAAAATTGATAAAACTTTTCATACTTATATGCAGTGTTCATTGGTCTATCGAAAAAGCTTTAGATCAGTTTGTTCTCCAATCATATTGACAAGAATCCTACACCAGCTCATCAGCTGGCCAAATTCCCCGGGGGATAAAATTGATTCATTTGGGTTTTCAGGGTGTTTATTTTTTAGATCACGACTCTGAGTCTGAAGCAGTCAGCGAGCTCAGCGGGCGATGTGGAGCGCAATCGCATATTTACACCATGCGCATATGTATTGCTGTGTTCGCAATAAAAGAATTGAAAAGCATAATGCAAATTACAGTATCCGTAACCCTTGACAACATCCAAGTAGACTATACATCAGCTTCTGGAGCCCAAGTGCCTTTCCGCATAGAACACGGTGAATGGTCGCGTGCCTATGTCTGAAATTTCCCACTCTATATTGTCCTGTGATACTAGGCAGGACTCTACAGTGTCCTGTGATACCAGACAGTGGCATACTGGTCAGTGCCACAAGAACATTGCATATATTATCTCAGTGTACAGTGAGCGTGTAACTGTGTGTAAGTGCACATATGTAACGCAATACACGTCTAAATTAACTGATCTGTACCCTTACCCCCAATTCATCGCCGTTGTGTATTCCGAGAAACAAGCCGCCCGTTTTATGATGTATTGAGTGTTCCGAGATGTCAGCAGAACTGATCTCCGCCGTTTTTGGTGCCTGTGCGTGCGATGACTACACGTGTTTGCTATCTAGTTCAATGACTGTCCGATGGAATGCCCTGGGTTCTTGTGTCGTGTGTATGGGATGTTTGCGTGGACACCCACATGACGCCCTCTTCTCGTAACGGCCCAATCTCAACACTTGATAGCACCAGAAGTGAAATGAGAATGTTTAACCTCCACGAGCGTTGATGCGATTGCTTCGCACCTTCTACACTGATAGTCTGAGCAGTTTGCCTTTTGAGCGAAGGCAAAACTATTGGCCATGGCCTAAAATACCCAACCGCTCCGCAGCGAGGTGTTCACTTGCATCGCCTCCTCCCTTAGCACGTAATAGGTTTGCATGCGGTGCAGCATCGTTTGCATTTAGTGCACCATGGTTCGCATGTAGTGCAGCATGGTTTGCAGACATGCATATAATCAACGCGCCTGTTTAGTACCCATCGTACAATCGCAGGTACCCATTGAAATGTCTGTATAAATCAAAGCGCTCAACTGCTTCACTTTGGCGGGGCTGTCTTCTTCTTGATGGGGTCGGGCGAGCGTGACCTCAGTGGGTGGGAGGGGTGGTCGTATGGTTGATATGCATGCGAACCAGCGTGCAGGTGTGAACTGCTACCATGGTACGGCCTGTCTCGCTCTATGTGTTCCCTGTTGACCCCCTTCATCTTGGGCGAGGGTTGGTATCGATTCCTCTCTCCAGGTATAGGCTGCGATAATTGCCTCTGAGGCTTGGCTGAGATGGGCTGGTTGTGTTTGTGTGAGTGTGCGTGTGCGTGTGCGTGTGCGTGTGTATATGCATCCTGTGGGTACATATGGTCATGTGGTGCGCCGGACATTCGCTGTTGAGGTGCGTGTTGGTGACGATGCTGGGCCTGTGGCTGTGGTTGTTGTTGTGGTGCATACTGCGGGTTTTGACGGGGTCCGTCGTTGCCGTACGCGTCGTGCTCTGTGTGTTGCTGCTGCGAGTTGTGGGGTGGGCCGTTGTGCTGCTGTGGGGCTATCTGGGGCGAGGCCATGTTAGTGGGTTGGGCTACACCCCGTGCAAAGGACAGCTCAGCCAACGCCTGTGCCGCAGACTCCACTCGCTGGTCCAATTCTCTATGCGATCGGACCGGAGGCGCGCTCTCCTGTAATGTCCGGATTACAGCGTGTGAATGGTACTATATAGTTGCAGTAAAGTATATGAGCATTGCCGCTCATGTACAGATCTGTGTGAAAGAACAAGTACATTCAGTGATAGATGCATAACATTAATGTACATTGTACAACACACATGTCCGAAATAGAACGTAAAACGTGCAAGTCTCTTGTGAAGGGCACAAATCCATAAGTCAAACTAGCTTCCACTCTCCTATCTTGGTACTCACAAAGCAGTCGAATAGCCAAGTGGGATGCGTACCCACACACTTGTACCTTCGCATACAAACATAGCATAGGCAGATGTAGCAATATGTAACGCACCACTGCGCGTGCCTCGAGTAGATCGTGTTCATCCAGCCTCAAATACTCGCGCAGGCTAATCATGGTCAAAATTCCGGTTGCCTTGCGTGCAAACATATATCGATTCTTCGACAAACACCAATAGATAGACCCATACATATACAAACGTAGAATACATGCACAAACGTAGAATGCGAACACAGACGTAGGCATACATACACAAACGTAGAATGCATACACAAACGTAGAATGCATACACAAACGTAGAATACATACACAAACGTAGTATGCATACACAACCGTAGGCATGCATACACAAACGTAGGCATGCACATGCAACTCACCACTTCGCGCGCCTCGTGCACATCGCGATCATCCAGCCTTGAGCACTCGCGCAGGCTGATCCCAGTCAAGTCCCGCATGCGTTCCAGGCTGGGATAGTATTTAGACTGCACATCAATAACCTTCTGCAGCATCGCAGAACACGATCTTAGCGGCACAGCGGCGATGGCTGCGTCAGACAGCCGGGGTAAGCTTTCTGTGGGGTGTGCCAGGTGAGGGAATACGAATGTGATCAGTATTGAATGTGGAGCGGGTGCTCCGTGTTGGGATTCTGTCAGGGTGGGCGATGCCCAATGTTGGATGAAACGAAAACACTAGCCTATATTAATGATTGGCAGTGGTAGGCATGGTGAAGCGTCCATCTAGAACGAAAGAATCTTACTCACGATACAGAAACATGCACGCCGACAGACCTAAATGATCATATATACTTAGACGGGACTAAATATCCCTATGTACTCAAGTCAGATTCAAATGATCCTAAGTGTGTGTAAATACCTGCACACAACACATGTACGAAGAAAAAAATTCGTAGGAGTTAGCAAAACAAACAAACATACAAACATTACATGAAACATTATATATCCAAACACTTGTGCACAATTTACCATCGCTCAGTACACTCGTGCAGGAAACTACGCATTCGACCACTGACTCCGCATTGCTACCCCCTTCCAAAGCCAAAATAATTCTGCCACCGGCCACAGCCTGTGAAATTAGCAAGGAAAGTGGGTGAATAACTTGTCGTTGTAGGAATGGGATCTATAGTCATTGCAGAAGAACAATTGGCAGCGAACCCTTAATTTTAGTCTCGTAATGGATTAAATATCGGCGTACTACACAAAATCGGAAATATTTCGCTCAAAACTACCAATTTCGCTGTTGTGGGCGAAGAGTACACAGAATACTTCCAACACATAAGCAGTACTAAGCTTGTATATATATAAAGCGAAACTGATCAGCCTCTACATTAAATTCGAAACAACACGGAACGTGATATGTGATTGTGTGCAGATCTATTCCAGATTGGGAATTTGCATCGAATTGTACTTATTTAAACAATTACAAATGGAATGCAACTTATTTCCCCACCCACACACCCACACTCGAGTACAATACCTTGACATCCACGTATGCATAGACGTGCCTACACCATATCTGACTAGTAAAACACCCACACACTCTTCCTTGTATGGGCATAGTTCACCTACCTTCAGCATATTCGTCATTTGTCCAAACCCAGCCGGCGTGACGCGCATGCCCAGAGTATCCCCCACCGCCGCAGTAAACCCTGCTTGTACGAACAACAGTCCAGGCTTGAACGCATGCAGTATAGGCACCACTATACTCCGCATTGCTGCAAGGTATTCCGGATCACCCACCCCTTCCACTTCAGCCGGCCACGGGATGTTGACGTTCGTGCCTAAACCTATGCAGAGATGTATGTATGTATCTGTGTGTGAGTGTTCAGAATACTTGTCTGGAGAATAAACCCGAAACCCCAAAACTCTGAAACCCTATATATTCATATAAATTATATGTATATTATATTATATATATATATATATATATATATATATATATATATATATATATATATATGTGTGTGTGTGTGTGTATATATATATATATATATGTGTGTGTGTGTGTGTGTGTGTGTGTGTGTGTGTGTGTGTGTGTGTGTGTGTGCATGTGTGTGTATGTATATATATATATATATATGTATGTATGTATGTATGTATGTATGTATGTATGTAAGTAGGTATGTATGTATGTACGGATATGTATATATATATATATATATATATATATATATATATATATATATATGACAACATACCAGTGCCCTCCCCGCATTCGTCGATGGAGCCTGTCAGTGTGCTTTTGCTGTTGAGAATCATGACCTTGTACATGCTGATAACCAGCACCCGTTCGTCATC
>LUCW03000151.1:92500-102589 GCA_001586965.3 Sphaeroforma sirkka
TAAATGACGGATGTACGAAACATGCAGTGAAGGTAGTAAGACAACCAAAGTGTACGAACGAAATATGGGGAAAGCATGGGCACTAAGGGTGTTAATGTAGATACTGTGTGTAAACAAGTAATGGGTAGGACGCATGGAAAGTACAGGTGGTAACGTAGGCATGGGTGAGAATGATTGATGGGGTATGCTGGTAGTTGGGCGAAGCATTGCAAGTGAAACTACAACGACCAAGATGAAGCAAATGACCAATCTAGATGTGGCAATGATTTCCATTTCCATTTCCATTGCAATACGAAGGCTACGATGACCACTAACATCATCACACACACGTATCACGCACAATCAACGAAGAAATGAAGATAAAAGTCACGTTTATAAACCAAGCCAAGCCAATCGGGCAAAATAGCATACCGTCTAACGGCGGTAGACAATTGCGCAGATTCATGGTTTGTTCTGTCACGAAGTCGATGAAGTCGGGTACATTAGGGGGCGAGTTGCTGTGCACGAGGTTTAGAAAGATCATTATAGTCAGTTTTAGAAGAAAGATCATTATAGTCAGTTTTAGAAGAAAGATGATGAGATTGTATATCTATACACACAAACGTACCCATACGTGTGATACATGTACACATATAGAGGAGAAAATCTGTCATTTACTAGCATAAGCTCAGAAGTCGTATGAAGTATAACAAAAGAGGAATAATACGTCAATGAATGCTCAAATATGAAGAAAAAAGGAAGATACTGGAAAAATATAGGCACAAAAAGAAAAATTAGCATTTGCCAGAAAAAAAGAAGTTCATAGCCAAGTGAGAAAACATGAACATATAACCAAACAACGTATAGTGCATGATAATATTTTTATAACGATACATATATCTATCTATATGTATCTATATACATATATATATATATATATATATATATATAATATATATATATATATATATATATATATATATATAGTATATATATATATATATATATATGCAAGTAGATGCATATATATATATATATATACATATTATTATGATGATGTGATGTGCGTGCGTGCGCGCGCGTGCGTGTGCGTGTGTGCGTGTGTGTGTGTGTGTGTGTATTGTAATGTGTGTGTGTGTGAGAGTGTGTGTGCGTATGCGTGCTTTTCATATATATTTATATATATATATATATATTCATAAATTAACATATGCATATATATATTTATATATGTGTTTGTGATGATGCAATGTGCAACATGCATATATATATATTATATATATATATATTATATATATATATAATATATATTATATATATATATATATATATACGGGCGCATATATGCATGCATATATCATATGGATATATGGATATATATTATATATAAACAATATATATATGGATGTATGTATATTATATATTATGTATATTATATATTATTGCAATAATAATATACATATTACGTATTATATTATGGCATATTATTATATACATAATTATATATATTATTATATATATTATATTATATATATGCATTATAAATACAAAACATACATATGTGCATGTATGTATGCATCCATCCCACACATGCATGTACATGCATGCATAGCATATATATTATATATATATATATATATATATATTATTACATATATATATATTATATATATATATGTATATATACAAATATACACATATGTATATTATTATATGCATATATGTATATATTATATATATATTATATACACTATATATACATATATTATACATTATATATATATATATATATATATATATATATAATAATATATATTATGAATATAATACATGTATATATACTAATATTTTGTATCCAAAATATATATATATATATATATATGTGTGATGTGTGTGTGCCAAAAATATGCGTGTGTGGGGAGGGTGGGTGGGTGATTGGGTGGGGGTGTGTACGTTTTACATATATATATATATATATATATATATGTATATGTACATATATATATATATGTGTGTGTGTGTGAACGTAAATATCATGGATACAAAATGCATACAAAATATGACAGATGCGTACATGTATATCCAAATATACTTATATACATATCGATTCATATATATATTATTATACATTGCAATGATTTGTGTATTATATAACTACTTTAAAGACTATATAAGGATGTATTCTTAAGTGTACTTTTGCGGATGACGCATGTACCTGACTTCCAAATACGATGCGTTGCAACCAAAAAGAAACTCGTGGGCTTCGACCTGGTAAAATATATGCAGTCCATCGTCCAATAAAAACAGTATATAAAGCACGGACGTGATGTTTATGTCCGTTTAAAACATCTGTTTAAAGATAGTCTGTGCCGCACGCAGTAGACATACAATATTAACATATATGATCAAGTATATCTTTCCATCAAATTTTTGAACAAGTTTCAAACTTTACTTATAATTGTGCACGACTTTGTGCTTAAAACGCATAACCACAAGGTACTCACCCCGTTTCATCATCAGAGATAGGTGACACATGCAGTGACGGCATGGATTCGAATTTATTCCTGGCCGCCAGCAAGGATTTGGCAGCCCCCTCAGGGTTGACATTGTTGTCCACTTGCATGCTTTGTGCCATACTATGTATCTGAGAGAGTGTATCAATCTGAGTATTCAACTGATGCTACAGCTTTCGTAAGAAGTTGGCGTACAAAGCTATTGTGGGTAACTCGGGTAGTCAATATGAACACTCCGTGAAGAGTAACACGTTGGCCAACTCAACCGAGTACGGTAGCCCCACAGTTAAAACGACTTAGACCGGCGGCTTTTCAGAGTGGTCTAATCTGATCAGGAGGTATGTAGATAATAGTTCTCACGAGTGCGTGTGTAGTGTGTATTACTGTGCAGTATACGCTTGTTCTCGAGTGTGTATAAATGTGATGTTTGCATTCATGAGGAAGGCTGCGAGTTGCTTTTACTTTTTCTATGTAAATATACTATTTACCATGTATGGTTTTGCTAGAAACTGATGGCCCAGATCAACCGGAGTAGTAACGCGCCGGCATAGTCGTCGGAAATACTCTCTCGTGTGACGCTGTGAAGTATTGAGAGTCTGAGAGTATATACCTTACTAAATACATAGTACAACTTTTTAACCAGCGAAACCCCCCCCCCGCGGGTGAGAGTGGCTGACTGGCTGTGGGAGTGGATTGACTGTGTGACAGGTTGACAACAGAACTGTGTGATCTTATTGGCTCTCGACTCGATTTGTTGGTATTCGTGTGTGCTTACGAATTTTTCTTGTATTTTTTTTTTTAAATTTTATGTGGAATTTGAAATTTGCGTGGTTTTCACACTTTTTAGGTCTTTTAGGACAGATGTGATGAGTCAGAATACAATCGGCCCTGTCCTGTAATAGAATATAAATGGACTAGGGGTAGAGAACAATATGTAAATATTATTTTTACCACCCCAGAGGGCCCAGACAGTCAGACTGTTCACTGTCCGGCACACTGCATTTTTGTTTTCTGGGGGTTTTTTTAAAAAATTAACAAAATTTATTTACATTTTTGGACAACAATCGAGAGGGATTATAAAATATTATTTCAACACACAAAAAGGAAATTGCTTTTTTGTTTTTACAAAATAATATGCATTCTATATCGAACTGTTTTTTCATATGTTGTTTTGAAAAATACTTTTTTATTTTTCAAATATTTGTTTAAATTATAGCCAAAAAGAACAAATACATACAGTCAAACGAGTCGATAATTGTCTATTTAATGCAATTATTGTCCACTTTACTAAGGAGTAAGGGCCCGTCTATTTTGGCTTTTATAACAAAACAATAATAATAAAAGTATTTAGTTTTCAAAAATATAAATAGGAAAAAAGTTGGCGAATGAAATTGCTTGTATTTAGTATGATTTCGAGTTGTTCTTGAAAAATCCGAAATCTTTGTCCGTTGAGGACTTGAGGAGTTGAGGTTCACTTTCCGAGGGTCCTGGTCTCCTGGTCGTCCTGGAGGCTGGAGCCTCGGAAAACGTTCAAAATGAATAATAAAGCAGTACGGTAAAGTTTTGAATAGTACATACTATTATAAAAAAAAGAGAAACTCAGTTCATATTTAAACCTCAAGACCGGGGATATTAATGGAGGTTGACCCAGATGTATATTACAAAATACATCCCATTGATCATTAAATAGTTCAAATTGCTCGTATTGACGAGTAATAAACACATACTTAATCTCATCCCGATCGGACTATTGGTTCAAAAGTTACAGAGATTTTGGTTTGTACCACAGTTGGGTCAAACTAGTCAAACATGCGTACTATATAGGTCCGTTCACACCTATCAGACATCCTCGGAATCAAAGTAGGTTGCTCCTATACTCTTCGGGATAATATATGTCCAGAGGTGCTCTGGACATATATTATCCCGAAGAGTATACTGGACATATATTATCCCGAAGAGTATAGGAGCAACATACTTTGATTCCGAGGATGTCTGATAGGTGTGAACGGACCTATATAGTACGCATGTTTGACTAGTTTGACCCAACTGTGGTACAAACCAAAATCTCTGTAATTTTTTGAACCAATAGTCCGATCGGGATGAGATTAAGTATGTGTTTATTACTCGTCAATACGAGCAATTTGAACTATTTAATGATCAATGGGATGTATTTTGTAATATACATCTGGGTCAACCTCCATTAATATCCCCGGTCTTGAGGTTTAAATATGAACTGAGTTTCTCTTTTTTTTATAATAGTATGTACTATTCAAAACTTTACCGTACTGCTTTATTATTCATTTTGAACGTTTTCCGAGGCTCCAGCCTCCAGGACGACCAGGAGACCAGGACCCTCGGAAAGTGAACCTCAACTCCTCAAGTCCTCAACGGACAAAGATTTCGGATTATAATGTTAACGTAATCGCCGACTTTGAACTGAACAATGTTCTTAGTGTTATTCCATCGGTCATACGCTTTAAGTAGGACGCGATTCTTGAGCTCGAGTAAACAGGGGTAAACAACGTTCTGCATATGCTCGATCTTTTGTAGCCAAGGGGTAGCGTGTTTCTCGGGCGCAGTTTTATCAAACGTTGCTTGTAATTCACTATAGCGGCCAAAGAAATAGTGAAACGGGAGTGTTCCAGTTTGAGGATTCATGCAGTTATTCATTTGAGTCTGAACCCATTTCAAATGATAAGGCCACATATCCTCAACGTCGTCTAGTGCGGTACGCAAGAGTTTCTTAAGTTCTCTATGACGTGTCTCATTTGCACCCTGCGTTTGAGGTTTGTAAGGAACACCACGCCTATGGGTCATGCCTGATACGAGTATAAGTGCCTCCATTACGTCGGTACAAAACTCACTACCGTTATCAGAACATAGTACTCGGGGGAAACCGAAGTCATTAAAGACGTGATAGCATAATTCTGCCACTGTTTGTGGACGTTTGTTCGGTATTGCATAAAGCAAGTTATAGCCCGAAGCCACACATAAGAAATGACAGATATATACATCGCCAGTATGCTTGGATCGCGGGAGTTTAACCAAATCGACTATGACTCGGCGCATCGGTTGGTCTTCTGTCACACTTTTTAGGGGTGCCCAACCGTATCGCTTGATCTGGTTCTTTTCACAATCAGTACAGCGTCGGTATACTTCACGTATGGTTTCTTTCAGCGCCGGGTGATCAAGCCCTGCACGAATAGCCATTTTATAAGTATGCTCATATGCTCGATGCGTTAAATTATGTATAATTTTAACTCTACTTTCGAGCTCCTCTAAGTCAGTCAGATTCTGCGTAACGCTGGCTGGATGAACCATAGTCCTGTTGGAAAGGGCAACCTCAGTATCAGGAGGGGTAGAGTCCTGAGATACATAATTGACAACATTGGATTGTTGAAGTATCTTCTTCAGTTGTTTCGCAACTCCTGGCTGTTCTTTAAGCAGCGCTTTAAGTAGTTGAGTGCGAGCTTCAGGTTCTCTTAGAGTTTTGAGTCTTTGATCCATGGCCTTAGCTAGTTCCATGTTTTTACGATCTAATGCCGTTTCAATCGGCATTACCTCGACTGCAATCTTGTTGGGTGCATGTGTTGTACGGGTCTTGAGCTTTTGTTCAAATTCTTTAGACTCCTCTAGTTTAGCTAAGAATTCGGTTGAGGGTTTCCACTTAGTGGTACCTGCAGGACCGATGCGACAAACAATGGTATGTTTCCAAGGTGTCTTCTCAATAGAATAGGATCCCTGATACAAGAACGTGTCGGTTTCACGGTCGACATAAATAGGTTCGTCTTGAATCATATTAATTAAATCACGTATCCATGGGTCGGAGTTACGTAAGAGACAACACAGCGTAATGGTAGATTTAGTAATATTAGCATAATTTAACAACTGTGCGATAAGTTGTCAAGGTGGGTTAGCCCACGCATTATGCTTTGATAAGTCAAGCTGAAATACATCACCTTTAGGATGAGTCAACGACCTATATTCAGAAACCTGTTTGTTATGTTCTGCGGCGAACATATCAACAGTAAATGGACCCCATCGTGATTGAGCGAGGTTAAACCATTTCTTATTTAGCATCCAATCGGTTGCTAATAACTCTTGACTGTTTTCTGGTAGTCGGGCACAAGTCGAGAGAGCATGTCAGGAAGATGGTTATGTATTCCTGGAATGTGTGTTATATTAAAAGCGAACTTGGCAATAATGTCATGCCAGCGGCTCACCAACTGTGAATCAGGGTTCATATCTTTTAAGTATGTTAAAGACTTTTGATCACAGGCGACAGTAAAGTAACTTCCATAAAGGTAGTCTTTAAACTGTCTTAGCGCAGTAACTATAGCAAGGAGCTCTTGTTTAACGGTAGGGTAATTCCGTTGACTCTTATTATAACTCTTGCTAAAGAATTGTATGTAGCGCGGTTTACCATTTATCGTCGATCTGAAGCGTCGGTTGCTACTTGGAATGGGACACCATCCACAGGGTACTGCATGATGGGTGCGTCCATTACTTTACTTTTGACTAGTTTAAATGCATCATCACATTCTTTAGTCCAAAGCTTTCCCAAAGGTCCTTTGTGCAGCCGTAGGTGACTGAAAGGCTTTAAGTAATGAGAAAGATGCGGTACCGAATCCGAGAAGAAGTTAACAAACCCACACACAGAGTTCACATCTCTTCCAGTAATTGGTGTTGATAAATCCAACAGAAACTGTTTCTTGCCAGGATCAATTTCTACCCCTGCTGCAGATACTTTGTAGCCAAGTAAGTGTATAGTATCTTTAGCAAAAGAACACTTGTCTTCGTTAATCTTAAGTTTAGCATGATTAAGTCGCTTTAAGACTTCTTTAACGAGTTTAGCATGTTCATGTGCTGTCTTTGTAAAGATAACTATATCATCTAAATAGACTGATACGTTATACGACAGGTCCGCAAATAGTTCCATCATAACTTGTTGGAAGAAAGAAGGTAACATGTGTAAGCCTTCAGGTGCACCTTTAAACTGGTACTTCTTACCTTGCCAAGTAAAGGAAAAGTATTTCCTAGGAGGCTCATATATTTGTAGTTGATGGAATGCGGCTTTTAAGTCTATCTTGGAAAAGATAGTCGCACCCTCCATTTTGCGTAGTATCTCGCTTATCTTAGGTAAGGGAAAACTATGTTGCGAAATTAGTTTGTTGATTGGCGACAGGTCTAGTACTACTCTTGTTTTACTAAACGTTCCATCAGATTTATATTGATCGACCGCTAAGAGAGCTAAGTTAACTGGGGTTGCATCATAATTGATTTCAATTAGACCCTGTTTTAACCAATCTTCGATTTGGGTTTTGACAACGTCTTTGTGTCTCCAACTCACGTAGTTATGTGAAGGACACTTTTAACTTAGAGAAGTCGACGTTTGTTAAGTCAAGTCTAACGTACCCATTAGAGAACTTAAACATACACCAGTCAGTTATTGCAATCTTCCTGTTTTGTATAATTAAGTCCATAATTATATCGGTGAAGTGCGGAATCATATCCTTTGCTTCACCTTCCGGAGGTTTAGGTATCTTTAACATATTATCATCTGACTGATCTTTATTCGGGTCTAGCCCATTAGGCAGACCAGTGAGTGTTATACCTAAACTGAGAAGATCAGTCATACCTATAATTAAATCGTATTTCTGAGACATGTCAGTAACGATTAGGTGAGTCTTCACTTCTCTTCTATCTGACAGCATTATGTGTGCATAGTCAATGGCTTGTTCGCAAGTAGTAACTTTGCCATTTCCCAAGATTAAATCAGTTGTTTCGTTATGGACAGCCATATCTGTAGCGTAGGCTACTCGGCATGAGATAGCAGAGACTTCAGCCCCTGGATCGAATAGTGCCATAACTTTTTTCTCCATTTACGAAAACTGTTTGAAAGATACGTTCATCTCCTTTGGTATAGATTTTATTGAACATTTTCTCATAATCTTGCTCTAGTGCGCACATATGGTACTGTCAGTGCTTAACTTGGACGTCGGGTAAGTCCTTGCAATCCTCTTTGTGCCAACCGTTAGTACCCTTGCAAGTAGCACACTCTTTCATATAGTGTCCAAAATCTGGCTTGCCTGGTGCACACTTAACAGGGTCGTGTCTACCATTCCACTTGCCATTACGTTTTGTGAGGTTGTAACCACACTTCTTGCAAGGCGCTCTCACCTTCTTATCACCTTTCGGTTCGGTAGAAGTAGAGCCAGTACCCCCCTCCAGTAGTAGTGCGAGGTTTCTTAGTACTACGCGCAGTATTAGTCTCTACTGCGTTTCGCTTAGTGGGCTGGGTGTAGCTCGTGGTACTAAGTACTCTAGTAGAGGAATTGGTATGCTTTGTGTACTATCTTCTCAAAGACAGACCAAGGCATAGATCGCAAATCACCATAGGCGATGATGTCATCATTGACTTTCTTAAAGAGGTTAGCTCCCAGAGTCTCCATCATCTGACAAATTAATAAATATTCGCCAGTATAGGTACGACCACCCATCCGAGTATTCATATGTGTCATATGAGCTAGAGCACCTCGAATAGTGGTATCGTTCGCAAAGAACTTGCGAGACTCTAGAAGTTCACGGTCACGTGCATCTTCAAAAAAAGGTGTTAAGTATATTATCACGCAACTGGTGCCAGGGTAGGGCTTTCCAGTTGGGCTCATGAGCCTTCAAGATAGTTCGCCATTCACCTGGCTCACAGAAATGAATAAAGGCATTCATCATCTGCTTATCCCTAAGGCTGGCAGACTCCTTAAGTTGGTCGAAGGCCTTCAGTGTCTCCACTGTACTCTCATTAGTAGAGAAATCGACCTCAGCCTGCGCGTTACCTAGCTGCTTTATAAAGCTTGGTTCTAAGTGTTCACGAGGCTCATGCTCAGTGCTACGGGCTGCTAGTGCCAAGATGGTGTCTATTTCCTTTCTCTTGTTATCGATTATATAGCGAATGTTATCCGCTTTCCTATCGTCAAGGTCAGAGTCATTCAATAGACGGTCCTCAAAGACTTGCATACCAGAGCATAATAGCCTGAGACGAGTATGTCTGGTTCTCACTTCCTCATCCTCAGGATTAGAGCGGGAGCTCTCTAACGAGGTACTGGTGTAGCGATTGCCAAAATCGTGATTACCAGGGTTAGTTGGCAAATGAGGGTCGATATTACGAGGATGGTAAGCTTCATCGAGTTCCATACGATCATATCCTCTGACAGGGTTAGGTTTGTCAAGAGGATGGTCGATGGTAGCATCAGAGCTATAGAGATTAAATTTTGAAATATTATCTCTCTCGCCAGTTGTAACTGGCTTAGTGGTAAACATACTGGCTGGTAAACCAGTAGGTCTCGGGTTCGAAACTCGGCCCGAATTTTTTTTCTTCTTCGGTATAGGAAGAATATCAGCCAAGTGGGACACGATAGAGGGTCCACAACTGCTGCTGCCGCTAGCTCCTTCAAGAGCGCTTCAGTGCGGTTCAATTGGCGTCGAGATTGAGAGGATCCAACCACTCGTTGTCGAGTTATGGTATCCTCAGCTTTCGATGGCGAAACCGAAATTTCGGACAGGTCCATACTTTCCTTTCACGCCGGATTTGTGCTGGGTG
>LUCW03000152.1:0-15000 GCA_001586965.3 Sphaeroforma sirkka
GCGTGGTTGAAGTAGAAGTAGACGGACTGCCATATTTCGTAGGTCCGGCTACCATGTGCTTCCATCCACAAGGGCGCAATTAAAATTGCTGGAGCGGATTGTACCCGGAGTTGTTACGGTATCTGAGCTACCATCGGTTCAGGTGGTGTTAAGAGATGTACTTCTTTGTTCCATCGATGGCGATAAGCATGTATTGTACTATTGCTATCGCGCCGTGGTGTGCAAGCTGATTGTAATAGTCGTTCGGAAATAAATCCTTGGGTTGTTCCCTTACGGTCGGTGCCCACTCCGAGTAAAGGCGATGAGCAACTTCGGCGTTCAGCGTCCAGCTATACTGTAGTAGCTTTCCGGAACGTGATAACCTGTCCGCCGCTGAGTTCAGAGCTCCGAGAAGTTAAGCGATCGCCGTTAGCCACTTGGTTCGCAGGCGATGAAATACTGATGCAAGCCAAAGATTTATGATTCAGGAGGTAGCTGCGCGACTGTCGGCGTCACAATGCTGCTAGTGCTGTTGTTGAGTCGGCTAGCAACAGTAGTGATTGCTGATAGTGCATATATAGCTCTGCTAAGTAGGGACGCGCTGTTGGTACGATGAAGGTTGCCCACTGCACCAGAACCAGATACCGTTGCCATTGCTTTAATCCTATCCAGTGTAGAAATACGGCCTCCGGTCAGTCTAAAATATCAAGATCAATTGAGATAATACATTGGTTTTTATTTGTATTTTAAATAATTTAGTACAAGCTCTTTTTCCAATATTAAGTGTTCTAAATTCACTTTGATGGCTCCAATAGCCTGAGTATTTGGTATGACTCATCTACTTGGACCTATTTGAGACATTAGTAGATGTAGGATATTATAAACTAAATTTTATAATCTCCGAACTACTACTTATAGATTTTGGTCCTCCCGCCAATCTCCAAAAGCCAATAAGTCTTTTTCTTTTTTTAACTTTTCTTCAGATGGAACTTTATTTATATCAGCTAATGTATTAACGTGACTTACGTTATTATGTCTATTTACAAATTAGGCAAGTGGTCATGAACACTTAGTACTTCTAGTGAAAATTATTCAATAAAGAACAGCTAGAGGTACGCCCTGTGTGATCGAGGATATTTAGGCTCTTAACAAGAGGCAGTCCCGATCATTCTTACACAAGCTACCACTGCTAAATCCTAACTGACTAAATTGTATTTTAGTTTAATATAGTTTGAAACCTAGTTATTTCTATCGAAGTTTACATATTTTTCAGTTAAATAGTAGTTACAGTAGTGTACTGCTTCTAGACTGTCTGACATCGATTTACTATCCAGCAAATACTATGGCTAAGGGTACTTCTAAAGGCAAGGGAGCCGCTAGCTCTAAGCCTGCTAAGCCTGCCGAGGTTCCTGAGGTCCCTGTGGAAACACCTAGGCTGTCTGGAGTTGAGCCTGCCGAGGATACTGTTGGGGAAGCAAATTCTGAGGTTGGTACAGAGGATAATTCTGAGGATGACTCGTCGGATCCTAAAGCCTTGGAAGAAGAGGTATCTACTACCGCGGAAAGGCTCGCCAGCGTCCGTGTATCACCTAGGAGTGAAGCTCAGGACCCCAGCTTGCCCCCTGACTACGTGCCGTCAAATATTGGGGATAAACGTCGAAAGGCTGGAAAATTCGTGGATGCGAATGTCGGGGACATTATAACTTCACATCTAAAGGACACTCCAGCACAAATCCGGAGTGAAAAGGAAGTATTGGACCTGTCCGAAAATTTCGGTTTCGCCATCGATGGAGAAGCCATTCCATTCAGCTCAAATCTTGGGGCCGAAGCTGAGGACGCCATAACTCGACAACGAGTGGTTGGATCCTCTCAATCTCGACGCCAATTGAACCGCACTGAAGCGCTCTTGAAGGAGCTAGCGGCAGCAGCAGTTGTGGACCCCTCTATCGTGTCCCACTTGGCTGATATTCTTCCTATACCGAAGAAGAAGAAAAAATTCGGGCCGGGTTTCGAACCCGAGACCTACTGGTTTACCAGCCAGTATGTTTACTACTAAGCCAGTTACCACTGGCGAGAGAGAAAATATTTCTAAATTCAATCTCTAAAGCTCTGATGCTACCATTGGCCATCCTCTTGACAAACCTAACCCTGTCAGAGGATATGGTCGTATGGAACTCGATGAGGCTTACCATCCTCGTAATATCGACCCTCATTTGCCAACTAACCCTGGTAATCACGATTTTGGCAATCGCTACACCAGTACCTCGTTAGAGAGTTCCCGCTCTAATCCTGAGGATGAGGAAGTGAGAACCAGACATACTCGTCTCAGGCTATTACGCTCTGGTATGCAAGTCCTTGAGGACCGTCTATTGAATGACTCTGACCTTGACGATAGGAAAGCGGATAACATTCGCTATCTAATCGATAACAAGAGAAAGGAAATAGACACCATCTTGGCACTAGCAGCCCGTAGCACTGAGCATGAGCCTCGTGAACACTTAGAACCAAGCTTTATAAAGCAGCTAGGTAACGCGCAGGCTGAGGTCGATTTCTCTACTAATGAGAGTACAGTGGAGACACTGAAGGCCTTCGACCAACTTAAGGAGTCTGCCAGCCTTAAGGATAAGCAGATGATGAATGCCTTTATTCATTTCTGTGAGCCAGGTGAATGGCGAACTATCTTGAAGGCTCATGAGCCCAACTGGAAAGCCCTACCCTGGCACCAGTTGCGTGATAATATACTTAACACCTTTTTTGAAGATGCACGTGACCGTGAACTTCTAGAGTCTCGCAAGTTCTTTGCAAACGATACCACTATTCGAGGTGCTCTAGCTCATATGACACATATGAATACTTGGATGGGTGGTCGTACCTATACTGGCGAATATTTATTAATTTGTCAGATGATGGAGACTCTGGGAGCTAACCTCTTTAAGAAAGTCAATGATGACATCATCGCCTATGGTGATTTGCGATCTATGCCTTGGTCTGTCTTTGAGAAGATAGTTCACAAGCATACCAATCCCTCTACTAGAGTACTTAGTACCACGAGCTACACCCAGCCCACTAAGCGTAACGCAGTAGAGACTAATACTGCGCGTAGTACTAAGAAACCTCGCACTACTACTGGGGGGGTACTGGCTCTACTTCTACCGAACCGAAAGGTGAAAAGAAGATGAGAGCGCCTTGCAAGAAGTGTGGTTACAACCTCACAAAGCGTAATGGCAAGTGGAATGGTAGACACGACCCTGTTAAGTGTGCACCAGGCAAGCCAGATTTTGGACACTATATGAAAGAGTGTGCTATTTGCAAGGGTACTAACGGTTGGCACAAAGAGGATTGCGAGGACTTACCGGACGTCCAAGTTAAGCACTGACAGTACCATATGTGTGCACTAGAGCAAGATTATGAGAAAATGTTCAATAAAATCTATACCAAAGGAGATGAACGTATCTTTCAAACAGGTTTCGTAAATGGAGAAAAAGTTATGGCACTATTTGATCCAGGGGCTGAAGTCTCTGCTATCTCACGCCGAGTAGCCTACGCTACAGATATGGCTGTCCATAACGAAACAACTGATTTAATCTTGGGAAATGGCAAAGTTACTACTTGCGAACAAGCCATTGACTATGCACACATAATGCTGTCAGATAGAAGAGAAGTGAAGACTCACCTAATCGTTACTGACATGTCTCAGAAATATGATTTAACTATAGGTATGACTGATCTTCTCAGTTTAGGTATAACACTCACTGGTCTGTCTGATGGGCTAGACCCGAATAAAGATCAGTCAGATGATAATATGTTAAAGATACCTAAACCTCCAGAAGGTGAAGCAAAGGATATGATTCCGCACTTCACCGATATAATTATGGACTTAATTATACAAAACAGGAAGATTGCAATAACTGACTGGTGTATGTTTAAGTTCTCTAATGGGTACGTTAGACTTGACTTAACAAACGTCGACTTCTCTAAGTTAAAGTGTCCTTCACATAACTACGTGAGTTGGAGACACAAAGACGTTGTCAAACCCCAAATCGAAGATTGGTTAAAACAGGGTCTAATTGAAATCAATTATGATGCAACCCCAGTTAACTTAGCTCTCTTAGCGGTCGATCAATATAAATCTGATGGAACGTTTAGTAAAACAAGAGTAGTACTAGACCTGTCACCAATCAACAAACTAATTCCGCAACATAGTTTTCCCTTACCTAAGATAAGCGAGATACTACGCAAAATGGAGGGTGCGACTATCTTTTCCAAGATAGACTTAAAAGCCGCATTCCATCAACTACAAATATATGAGCCTCATAGGAAATACTTTTCCTTTACTTGGCAAGGTAAGAAGTACCAGTTTAAAGGTGCACCTGAAGGCTTACACATGTTACCTTCTTTCTTCCAACAAGTTATGATGGAACTATTTGCGGACCTGTCGTATAACGTATCAGTCTATTTAGATGATATAGTTATTTTTACAAAGACAGCACATGAACATGCTAAACTCGTTAAAGAAGTCTTAAAGCGACTTAATCATGCTAAACTTAAGATTAACGAAGACAAGTGTTCTTTTGCTAAAGATACTATACACTTACTTGGCTACAAAGTATCTGCAGCAGGGGTAGAAATTGATCCTGGCAAGAAACAGTTTCTGTTGGATTTATCAACACCAATTACTGGAAGAGATGTGAACTCTGTGTGTGGGTTTGTTAACTTCTTCTCGGATTCGGTACCGCATCTTTCTCATTACTTAAAGCCTTTCAGTCACCTACGGCTGCACAAAGGACCTTTGGGAAAGCTTTGGACTAAAGAATGTGATGATGCATTTAAACTAGTCAAAAGTAAAGTAATGGACGCACCCATCATGCAGTACCCTGTGGATGGTGTCCCATTCCAAGTAGCAACCGACGCTTCAGATCGAGCGGTAGGTGGAGTGCTTTACCAAACGATAAATGGTAAACCGCGCTACATACAATTCTTTAGCAAGAGTTATAATAAGAGTCAAGGAATTACCCTACCGTTAAACAAGAGCTCCTTGCTATAGTTACTGCGCTAAGACAGTTTAGAGACTACCTTTATGGAAGTTACTTTACTGTCGCATGTGATCAAAAGTCTCTAACATACTTAAAAGATATGAACCCTGACTCACAGTTGGTGAGCCGCTGGTATGACATTATTGCCAAGTTCGCTTTCAATATAACACACATACCAGGAATACACAACCATCTTCCTGACATGCTCTCTCGACTTGTGCCCGACTACCAGAAACTGTCAAGGAGTTATTAGCAACCGATTGGATGCTAAATAAGAAATGGTTTAACCTCGCTCAATCACGATGGGGTCCATTTACTGTTGATATGTTCGCCGCAGAACATAACAAACAGGTTTCTGAATATAGGTCGTTGACTCATCCTAAAGGTGATGCATTTCAGCTTGACTTATCAAAGCATAATGCGTGGGCTAACCCACCTTGTCAACTTATCGCACAGTTGTTAAATTATGTTAATATTACGAAATCTACCATCACGCTGTATTGTCCCTTACGTAACTCCGACCCATGGATACGTGATTTAATTAATATGATTCAAGACGAACCTATTTATGTCGACCGTGAAACCGACACGTTTTTGTATCAGGGATCCTATTCTATTAAGAAGACACCTTGGAAACACACCATTGTTTGTTGCATCGGTCCTGCAGGTACCACTAAGTGGAAACCCTCAACCGAATTCTTAGCTAAACTAGAGGAGTCTAAAGAGTTTGAACAAAAGCTCAAGATTCGTACAACACATGCACCCAACAAAATTGTAGTCGAGGTAATGTCGATTGAAACGGCATTAGATCGTAAAAACATGGAACTAGCTAAGGCCATGGATCAAAGACTCAAAACTCTAAGAGAACCTGAAGCTCGCACTCAACTACTTAAAGCGCTGCTTAAAGAACAGCCAGGAGTTGCGAAACAACTGAAGAAGATACTTCTATGTATCTCAGGACTCTACCCCTCCTGATACTGAGGTTGCCCTTTCCAACAGGACTATGGTTCATCCAGCCAGCGTTACGCAGAATCTGACTGACTTAGAGGAGCTCGAAAGTAGAGTTAAAATTATACATAATTTAACGCATCGAGCATATGAGCATACTTATAAAATGGCTATTCGTGCAGGGCTTGATCACCCGGCGCTGAAAGAAACCATACGTGAAGTATACCGACGCTGTACTGATTGTGAAAAGAACCAGATCAAGCGATACGGTTGGGCACCCCTAAAAAGTGTGACCGAAGACCAACCGATGCGCCGAGTCATAGTCGATTTGGTTAAACTCCCGCGATCCAAGCATACTGGCGATGTATATATCTGTCATTTCTTATGCGTGGCTTCGGGCTATAACTTGCTTTATGCAATACCGAACAAACGTCCACAAACAGTGGCAGAATTATGCTATCACGTCTTCAATGACTTCGGTTTCCCCCGAGTACTATGTTCTGATAACGGTAGTGAGTTTTGTACCGACGTAATGGAGGCACTTATACTCGTATCAGGCATGACCCTTAGGCGTGGTGTTCCTTACAAACCTCAAACGCAGGGTGCAAATGAGACACGTCATAGAGAACTTGAGAAACTCTTGCGTACCGCACTAGACGACGTTGAGGATATGTGGCCTTATCATTTGAAATGGGTTCAGACTCAAATGAATAACTGCATGAATCCTCAACCTGGAACACTCCCGTTTCACTATTTCTTTGGCCGCTATAGTGAATTACAAGCAACGTTTGATAAAACTGCGCCCGAGAAACACGCTACCCCGTGGCTACAAAAAAGATCGAGCATATGCAGAACGTTGTTTACCCCTGTTTACTCGAGCACAAGAATCGCGTCCTACTTAAAGCGTATGACCGATGGAATAACACTATGAACATTGTTCAGTTCAAAGTCGGCGATTACGTTAACATTATAAATCGAAACGCCAACGTTACCGAATTCTCTTCTAAGACGTTAGGACCTTTTGTTATTTCCTACCATGATGAGAAGAGTGATACTTACGAAGTGAATAACATTGATGGTACTAGCGCAACTAATCTAGGCACTCACCGTATCCCTACCTCCGAACTCCCATTCGCTCGCTCATTTGATTCTGATGTACCAGTTATGGAGTCACAAGTCAAAGATATAATTGACAAAACATCCGAAGACGGTTACACTTACTACAAGACCCGTTTCATGGATGGGACAGTAGCTTGGCTAACCTCCGATGCATTTCGTGAATCTCGCGACTTTCTTCGCATCTTTAATAAGAAATGGAATAAGCGTTTACATAAGAACACACGAGATAAACGAAAAGGGTTTCCTCAGGTGACTACAAACCCTGACGGATCTGAAATTCCCTATTTGCCACCTACTTCCTACGTGACTAAACTTTCTGATCTGCTTACCAACAGTGCAGAAAATTGTTCAAACTTACTTACTAATGAAGAACAGCCTTTGGCTATTACCTTACCAAATAATAAACGTAAGGCGCCTACATCGGAAATGGTTACTGGACCAAATACTAAACGACATAGAGTACAACATGAGTCTTGAACTCGTACATATAGGCACATACTTACTCGATAAGTCATGACCGAAACCGTTTTTACTTTGGTTTTCACTTTACCAACTAGATCGTATCTTAACGTACGTTCGTAGTTCTAAAAGCTACTGGGGGCTATGTAGAAATACGGCCTCCGGTCAGTCTAAAATATCAAGATCAATTGAGATAATACATTGGTTTTTATTTGTATTTTAAATAATTTAGTACAAGCTCTTTTTCCAATATTTCCAAAGTGTTATAAATTCACTTTGTTGGCTCCAATAGCCTGAGTATTTGGTATGACTCATCTACTTGGACCTATTTGAGACATTAGTAGATGTAGGATATTATAAACTAAATTTTATAATCTCCGAACTACTACTTATAGATTTTGGTCCTCCCGCCAATCTCCAAAATCCAATAAGTCTTTTTCCTTTTTTAACTTTTCTTCAGATGGAACTTTATTTATATCAGCTAATGTATTAACGTGACTTACGTTATTATGTCTATTTACAAATTAGGCAAGTGGTCATGAACACTTAGTACTTCTAGTGAAAATTATTCAATAAAGAACAGCTAGAGGTACGCCCTGTGTGATCGAGGATATTTAGGCTCTTAACAAGAGGCAGTCCCGATCATTCTTACACAAGCTACCACTGCTAAATCCTAACTGACTAAATTGTATTTTAGTTTAATATAGTTTGAAACCTAGTAATTTCCATCGAAGTTTACACCAGCGCTGTTTGTTTAGAATCCTTGTCTTGATTGTCGATGAAGCAGTCGCTAGCTTGCGAGCAAAAGCCTGCGTTAGGCAAAAGTGGCCCTGATTGAGGTCGATATTCACGCTTAGGTGGTTGACTATTCTCACCTGGCGAAAAAGTGGCCCTTTTTCCAAACCAGGCGAGATCCGAGGAGGAGTACCATGCAATAGATGAGATTGCGATGTGTTTTGATCAGTGGCTCCGGGCTCAACAACATTAGGTTGTAGAATTGTTCTGATACCCTTGTCTCGTACTATAGCTCCCCGAACACATACATCAGGTAGTTAAACAATATGGGCTGGATGTTGCCCTCATGGGTAGGGCTAGATACTCGTATGGTTCACCTGTTTGGCTGCGAATTTGCCACCATTTGGGATCGCGGACTCTGAGGGCGAAGAAACCATCGCTGAAATCTGTGGTCATCATGAGGTCGGTTGGTCTGGCTGTTGTGGCAATTAATTCCAATCCCTCCATTTTAAATTTGTGGTTCGATGACTATTATGCGAGCTTGGTCCTTCGATTTTAACAGTGCGAACATGGCGTGTACGTAAAAAGCGCGATCTTCGGTGATTTGACGCATATAGCCTGCCGCCTCTTGCCTGTCGAATTCTTTTATTGTGACTGCGTCTTTGACCTCGTGAATGTCAATGAAACGTGCCTGTCTGCTCAGTTTGGGCAGCCCACTTGCCTCCCACGATTGAAACTCCATAATGGATTCATTGTATAACCTTGCGAGGGGCGCCCGCGCCCCGCCAGGCGGAGAGCTCTGCCCTGGCGAACTTAATAGAGAAGGTAGAGGCTGCTGTTCAATAGGTGATGCTAGACAGACTTCTGACATATACTGGGTTTGGTACTTCTATTGTGTGGGTGACATCATTGCTCGGGGATTCCTAACAATCATCTACAGATGCTGTGCTGTCAATCATAGAAATAAACGTTCTATTTCTCAAACGGATTCGTATTGGGTTTGAATAGACTGGAATTGTCCTTATATATATATATATATATTTATAGAAAATTACAATGACAGTTTCTAAAAGGGAAGAACAGACGATACTTCCTCATCTGTTCTCCTAATGTCAAATGTGAGAGTAGACTTTACTACCCCTCCGGCAGATCACATCGTATTATGGCGGACTAGGAGATACGTCAAGCCTTGCAACAGCAGCAAAAAGTTATCACTGCCCTGCAGAATAAACTTGGCGTCCAGGCTAATCAAATAAAACTATTAGTACAAGACCCGACTGCCACAGCCCTACGGACACAGAATGAATGCTTTGCGGGCTTTCGCAAACAAAGGCTATTTGGTACCTAACTATTCCCATCCAACGTCATTGATGAATTATCGGAGCTCCAACCCAGTTAGCAGCAACCACTCTTTCACACAGTGGTTTCAGAATAAAGTAGCGCTTATATATATATATATATAAATAAATATAACCCAACGAACTGTAGATCATTTGTTGCCTTGTCATAAAGCATTTACCATAGGCGCTTGTCCACCTGTACCTATCTCTAAATTATTTATTTGTTACAGATCATAGCGTCATTAAAAAAACACACTGTGGAAAAGTATAGTCCTCATTATTAAAAAGCAAGTGATGTTGCACAAAATGCATCAGCTTCTGCGAGATTGTTAAATCTATATTTGTTACACTCCTTTTGACGAGAGTGCTATAACAATCAGGTCAAGTACGTACACCACAAAAAAAAATTAAGGAACGAAATCATCCTTGTTGACCTGTTGAAATACGATAAAGGATGCTATCAACCATTCTATATTGCTGTATATATCCAATATTTGCTAGAATGCGTGTTATAATACATATTGTTGTTATCGGATATCATGCAATTTATAGTTATGTCTCGGGTATGAAAGTGAAAATCACTGATCGGTACATAAAAATGACCATATGAAAATTCAGTGCGCTAGCAGGGACAATACATTTTAAGTGTTAATATTAAACTGGTTTATCCTAATCAAGACATTGTTAGGATTTGATGAGGGTAAAATACTGGCTGAAAACTTCGAATCACAAGCGTCGACCAACATAAAGGTTCAAGGGATAATTAATCTCAGTCGTGTCCACAACTAGTGAAGCAAAGGCATTAAAACGACCATTGGCTTCGCCAGTATCGCTAAATCCTCAAGCACTACCGACTAGGTCCCAAGTTTTCAGTCTCTTCAATCTACCTTCAACCCTAATATTGATCAGAGTATAATCAGGTAGTTATGAGTACAAACGAAGTATAAATAATTCAAAGTTGCAAGTCAAAATCGCAAAATAGCATAGCCAAAATGGCAGCAGAAGAAATCAAGATTTTTGAACAAGTCGGTCTATCCAACGTTTATATCTGCCCTTGACACCGGAAAACCGTGACAACAGTTCCAATTCGAATCGCACCGGAAATCTCAATCGGGACCCTAGCCGCCAAAATGTGAAGTATGACAAAACAAAGTTATAGTAATTAAAGCAACTCTATCGAAAGCTTTTTTAAAAATACAAGAGGAACATCCATGAGATAACATTTTACAGAATTAAAAGATCTTACGCTACTGCACAGTATCTCGTAATCGAAAAAAAAGGTACTTATATC
The DNA here is from genome assembly GCA_001586965.3 of Sphaeroforma sirkka. Taxonomy (NCBI): domain Eukaryota; class Ichthyosporea; order Ichthyophonida; genus Sphaeroforma; species Sphaeroforma sirkka. The sequence goes on from LUCW03000152.1 coordinate 10,905, forward strand.
TATTTAGAACAAGAAATACCAGGCAGCATTTTTTTAAATTTTTGAGATGAACACTGGGGAAACCCCCCCCCCAAATCAAAAATATTTATAAATATTTATATAAAAAGAGGACTTGTCAGTGTCAGTATCTAAAACTGCCAGCAGACCATTTCTGTTATTTCAAAAGATATTACACGCTTTGGGCGGCAGGGATTTTGTATATTTACGTACCCATATCTCCTCAGTTTGTTCAAAGGTCACACTATCTGAACAGCAAAACAAGCGCACACCTTCACAGATGTGTGTCCAATAGTTTAGCCCCTATTCATATTTATTAATTTAGCGGCGACTGATTGCCGGCACTACCTCATGTCCAGTTCTGACAGCGACAACATGACCCTCTCCTGTTCACTATCGCTAGCCGGTGATTTAGCACTCCTTCGGCCTACCCCCCCACGACTCCTATAGTCCTTCGCGGCGTAGCTGCCACTGTGCACTCGCGTACCATTCTCATCGTACTCTTTATACCTGCCCATATTCGCACCCTTGGGGCCGTCCGCGTACAGCGGATTAACACCCCTATGTCCCTTTGAACGTGTTGTGTTTCCGTTAATGTGCACACTCTCATACATCGCACTACCACTCTTGGCACTATGGCTATTCAGATGCATGGTATTCCCTCCCGTGTGGCCACTAGACGGCATCAGAGGCGGCCCGTATTGTGAGGTGTCTGTGGCATTGGCATCGAGTTCGATAAGATTATCGGCAGTGGTCCTCAGTACCGAGACGTCTAGCTCTGTTTGCACAGCCGACACCAGGCTCACCGTGTTGCTGAGAACGTCCCGCAGTCCGTCGAATAGCTGTGTTTATTGGTCACATGAGGAAGTGCAAGCCAGTCAATAGATACACCAAGAACTCTTCAATTGGTAAAGTGAGAAAGTGAACGCAGGGCATATGGACACTACGTACTCTATATATACGCTCGATTATGTTGGTCATATGCTGACAGCGGGGTGATTCAGATCCCGTGGCTTGTGATGCCTAACAAGGTTCTCCGAAGGAAATACACAACCAACCGTTAACTAATTACAAGGCCGTTTTTAGAGCAAGCGAGCATGCACTAATACACAGATAAATATACATTACAGAAGAAATCAGTATGCGTTATCGACAGCGCCAGCATTCTGTGTGATCATATATACATACATCCATCCAAAACATGAAAAATGTGCACGTGTTGAAGCAGTATCCCAGCAGCATTCCAATTGTAAAAGACGATAAAAGTTCAGTGCCTCCAGGCATTTGAGTACTCTGGCCAAACAAGCCCACACTGTTGCAACTATCACAACACACACACACACAGACAACTGTAAACAGCCAGCGCTAACACTACAGACATTCATACTCCATGCGTACAAACTACTAATACATGAGAGGTACTGCAGCTGCCAATCCAAACTTAAACGGAAGTCAACAACATCACGCAGACGTACCTCAGCTGTCTTCTCCTGCCAGGCAATGCCATGCGCTACTTCGACCCGTTTGAGCACTCCAGCTCTTTTGAACCGCACTGCTGCGACGACCACAGCCAACACTCGTCTCCAACGCCCACGCGCTGTTTGTCGTAAGAACGGTCTGTGTAGGATGCAAGTGAAACAGCCATGCGTGAGTTGATGGAGGTAAATACATATACATATATATATATACAAGTATATGCATAAGCAAATGTATGTACAAACATACAGATACGGATACGTATCCAAATACAAATACATTTCATATATAGACAATATAAATATAATAGCACGGATGTGTGGAAGGGCTTAGTCTTCCTCGCAGGAACGATCTGTGCAGAAGTAAACCTCGTTGTTCCAAACGAAACCTGTCCTTAATCGGTTGGCTATGGAGACGTAGTAGTTGTGTTGCAGAATGTGTAGCAGCACTGGGCTCACTCTCACAGATGCACTGTATCCTCGTCTACAAACGTGCATGCATTCATAGCTCTCCCTGCAGATGTACCGCAAACGGGCATACATCCGTGCACATTTGGATACAAGCAGAGGTTTATACAAGCATCAGTGGATTTGACAGCGATTCCACAAACGCTATATCGACGCACCTGATATACATTGAACCCAGGGTTTGCGCGCTGGTGACGGCCAGGAAGTCCTTCTGGAAGGTAAGCGCTTTTAACTTCTTAGCCATCTGATTGGACAATTGTTTAAACGACGCGTCTCTCGTGATCTGATTGGCGTGCTCCTTCATAGTGTTCAACCGTGTGGTCAGTGATACCAAGGCGGTACCTCGTTGTTTGAGAGCATTGACCAGTTGTGCGCCTTTGGCTTCGTACAGAGCTTTTTGCCGACGCAGTCTCCCCTGTGTGAGCGGGTGTAGTGTTGGGTTAAGTCGATTGTGGTGTTGAGTTAAGACTGAAGGACCAATGATTGGGGGTAAATAAAAGTATAGGCTGAAGACCACGGCTGAAGACCACGGCTTAGTGTAGCGATGAGTTTAAGTAGAAGAGTAGGTATGCGTGAAAGGACAAGTGAAAGGGCGAGTGAGAGTATATGTGCAGATAAATGTATACGTACAATTCTATCATTCAGGGGAGTGTAACGGTTGATTGTATGGAGTCTCACCCTCTCCTGTTGCAGAATGCGCACGTGGTCGACAGAACACTCTAACCGCGAAACGGACAATATCGCACACCACTGCCAGAGAGTTATACCAACACACCCCCCACACACACACACACACATCATACATACCTGCACATATACACAGGCATATATCACATATAACACACGCTATCTTAATGGCAAGTTGTGTACGCATTCTGAGGGGCGTTCTTTCCTATCTAGCATACCTTGAGCGTGCGTGTGGTTTGTTGCTGGTCGTGTGTAATCTGCTGCAGGTGCAGTCTTTCTTTGAGCCACGTCTCTCTCTCTTCGTGCAGAATGCGCACGTGGTCATTGAGCGACGCTCGCGTCTTTTCAAGATCACGTCTGTCCTCTTTCGCGCGTACATGTTCATCCTCAAGCTGCGATATGAATGCATACAAAAGGGGGTATATGAGTATGTATTTAGCCATACATGTATGTATGCATATATATATATATATATATATATATATATATATATATATATATATATATATATATATATATATATATATATATATATATATATATATATATATATATATATATATATATATATATATATACTTACATACAAGTTTGAGAGTCACGGTGACCAAGAGTACTATATACGGGGTCACTCTATGGCGCCATGCACAGCTAAGTTTTCTGGGTATCAACCAAACCAGCAGAGCCCACAGAACCAACAGATGAATCCGAGCACGCCTCTACTCTAATATCCTCATTACATTGCCCACTACTACACATATGACTACAATACACTATACCGTACACGTACCTTCTTCGTACACTAACTACATACATATATCTACATAAGAAACCCAATACACGCGCCTTCTTCATACTCTCACAACACAAACATGACTACATAGAACCCAACGCATGTAACTTCTTCATACTCTTCACTACACACTTATGACTATACGAACCCAATGCATGTACCTTCTTCGTACATCTCTTCTTGAAGACTTTAGCCTTGTTTTCCATCACTTGCAGTTTATCGTTGCACTGCGTTTCAAGATCCGCCAGTCGACGCATCTCTTGGTTGAGGATGTCGTTCTGTGTTTGAGCGATGTATATGTATATTTATATGTATATGCATATAAAATATAAATATTTTTATATATATATATATATATATATATATCTAAATATATATACATTAGCATGAGGATGTCTGTCTGTATGCGTGCAGAGAGAGAAGCAGCGTTACTAAGGATCTATTCGAAATGCTCAGTCATTTGGTAGTTGCACAATCAATAAAGGTCTCACAAGGAAGTGCAAGCTCAGGTATCTCATAACAAGACACGGTACCTATATATTTAAATATCTTCAGAGCAGGTTGACAATCTCGCAGAGTGATATCACGTTAACTCTGATTAGTTGATAGTGTGGTATAAAGTTGATAGTGTCGTATAATAGCATGCAAATGTGCGCTGTCCTTAGCCCGAACGAGG
>LUCW03000152.1:20000-25000 GCA_001586965.3 Sphaeroforma sirkka
TAAGTGACAATTAAATAGCACACACCAGGTAAAACTTATCAAATGCGATATGTACCTAATACTTGATATTATGTTACATAGTATATATGTCGATACTTGGTGCACTATCATCGTATAGTATATATGGCATTACTTAGTCCGTTGTCACTGTATAGTATACATATCCTTACTCAATCCTTTGTCATTACATACATAGTATATATGCCATTACTTAGTCCATTGTCACTGTACAGTATATGTACGTCCTTACTTAATCCTTTGCCATTATATACATAGTATATATGCCATTGCTTAGTCCATTGTCACTGTGCAGTATATATACGTCCATACTTAATCCTTTGCCATTATATACATAGTATATATGCCATTACTTAGTCCATTGTCACTGTACAGTATATATATGTCCTTACTTAATACTTTGCCATTACATACATATGCCATTAGTTAGTCCATTATTTATATACATGTCACTGTACAGTATATATATATCCCTACTTAATCCTTTGCCACTAAATACATAGTATATATGCCATTACCTTGTTGTGCACAATGTCAAGCAGTTCCTGGTTGGCCTTCTGCAGCTGAGCGATAGTCTCTGCTGCCTCGTACATAACGCGGTTGTTGTCCACTCCCGATAGATTAGCCTCCATCTGCAGACAGGTGTGTGTGTGGGTGGGTGGGGGAGCGTGTGAGTGTTATGTGAATACAACGGTGGGAAATACATGTGCATGTGTATGTATATGTATATATGTGTGTGTATGTATGTATGTATGTATGTATGTATGTATGTATGTATGTATGTATGTATGTATGTATGTATGTATTTACAAATTCATATACATATACATACACACACACACGCACACAAACACCTATACATGTACACAGGTAGATCCAATATGTACAATCATCCAGTCTCGCACACACTTCTCGCACGCTCGCCCTGATACGTTCGCATATGCACGTACCAAAACATAACTGTACACGTACACAAATAAATTGAATACGTGTACTCGTACTCAGATACATTGAATATGTGTACTCGTACACAGCTACATTGAATATATATCACCAACCAACACGGCACACACCTCTCGCATGCTTGTCTCCAATCGTCGCATGTCCGGCGGCGAGGCAACTGTTCCGTTGATCTGCTCACTCATGAACATACCGTCGTCTGACTCTGAGCTGGCATTGCCTGCGTGGGATATATAATATAAAATAATATAATACAATAAAATAAGGAAAAAGCGTGATTCTATTATTTATTTGAAAACAGCTGTTACAATTGATTTGGTGTGTACACACGTACCAGTGACGATGAAGAGATTTGTTGCTAGTCTGTGTGGCACTTTGTCTCATGTATACAAGCGCGGCTACACATGATACGCACTAACAATATACGTACAACGCAAACACAATTGACTGATATATGTACTGATATATATAATATATATATATATATATATATATATATATATATACATAATACACATACATACATACATACACGTACAATTACAAATACATGCACACATATATATATACATACATATATATAATATTTATTTGTCGTTTCGCTTTCAGTTTCCGTTATCAGTATACATATATATATATATATATATATATATATACATACATACATATACATATATATATATATACGTACACATACGTATGCATATGGACACACACACATATATATACGTTTATATATATATACATATACATGCGTATACATGTAGCCATACATACGTATACATATGCATACGTAATACATATATACATATACATATACATATACATATACGTACATACATACATATGCATATGCATACATACATATGCATATACATATACATATGCACATATATACATATATACATATGTATATCACATACACGTACATACATATACATATACACATTCATATAAATTTTCATATACATATACATATATAAACATACGTACATCCATATACATTTACACACATACATCGCAGACAGATAACCGTCTACCCACACCTGTTCGCATGGAGTGTAAGATTTCGTTGTTGCGGTCTTCAGAGGCTATCAGTTGCTGTTCCATGTCATGCGCTTTTCTCGCCCAATCATTCGCCTGTGAGAGGTTTTTTGTGGGGCAAAAATAATAATTGCGAGTGTCAATGACATTCCACATTGCTTCTTCGTCCTATATTTGTAGTATCAGCATGAAGGGGTTCTGTGCACATATTCACAATGTACTTGTAAATGTGTGCGCATGTGTGTTAAGTCATAGGGGGTGGTCATGTATCTGTAAGTGTGTGCGCATGTGTATTAAGTCATAGGGGGTGGTCATGTATCTGGAAGTGTGTGCGCAAGTGTGTTTAGTCATAGGGGGTGGTCATGTATCTGCAAGTGACCACGTATGTGTGTTAAGTCATAGGGGGTGATCATGTATCTGGAAGTGTGTGCGCAAGTGTGTTAAGACATAGGGGGTGATCATGTATCTGGAAGTGTGTGCGCAAGTGTGTTAAGACATAGGGGGTGGTCATGTATCTGCAAGTGACCACGTATGTGTGTTACGCTTAAAGTGTGTCAGTGCCGTGATGTACATATGATACCTTCCCATAGTTGTGTGCGCGTGCAGGGCAGGCGTATGAGTTCTAGGGTTTTGAGTGTTAGGATTTTGGGTTTTAGGGGTCTAGAAGTTTTTCCCTTCTAAACCTATGAGGTCATGTAGGATAGGCCTAGCAGTCTGTGTACGGCATGATATGTATATACACACGCACCATAGGCTTGAGCGTCTGTGTGATGGATGGTTTCTATCTGCTTCGATAAACTACGTGACACATACACCAGAGACATCCATACATATATATATATATATATATATATACTTCGTAGGCATATGCGTGTGCACTGCTTTAGCACATGATCTGTATTGCGTTATAAACGTATGTCTACTTTGTAAACGTGTTTCTACTATGTAAATGTATATATACTATGAAAACGTATGTCTACTTTGAAAACGTATGTCTACTTTGGAAACGTATGTCTACTGTGTAAACGTTTTCCTACTATGTCAACGTATTTTTTCGTTGAAACGTATTTCTAATATGTAAGCGGATTTCAACTTTGTACTAAGACTTCTACTGTTTAAACGTATAGCCTTATTTCGCTTGGATGCATTTTCACCTATCAGTGTGTGAGTGCGCATTACCGTAACAACTAGCATCTGTGGTATTTACGTTTAATAAGGCCAGAGCGCATACCTGCTCTTTCACTTCACCGAGTTCCCGTATGAGTCCGTTCACTTCGTTACGCTTTTCCACCAATACCGCATCCTGCCCATTCAAATTTGCCATTAACTCCTGGTTTGTCTATAGAGAGTTAAATTGGGACAGCAAGTATAAGAAAAAGTCTGTACACATACTATACAGGTTCTAATTGGTTATGAAATTCAAACCTTAGATGTTTTGATCCTATAGGAATAGAACGATATGGATATACTACTGTACATGTTCAACCTATATATATATATATATATTTATATATACATATATACATATACACACACATTACATCACATATATATATATATATATACATATATACATACATATATATATATATATATATATATATACATATACATATACATATACATATACATATACATATACATATACATATACATACATATACATATACATATACATACATACATATACATATACATATATATATATATACATATACATACATATGCCATATATATATATATACAAATGCAAGTACAAATATATATATATATATATATATATATATATATATGTATACATGCATCATGCATGTACAGTTTTATTCAGACTTAACATTTACACGTGCATTCCTGTTACTTATCAATCACGCTTGCATACACCAAGTGCACTAGTAATTTGATACCACCCCATCAATACATTCCTCTGCAACGGTGAACATGTGCTTCGTTGCCATAGAAACGTGCCTTTATATCCACGCAGTGCAACCTGATGGTGAACTCTGGATCTGTTTGCGAGACAACACTACATGCACGCCCTCGCTAGGCTGATATGAACACTTTACATATACATTGGGTTTAGTAGCCCTAAACCTTAAAACCCTAAAACAGGTGAACGCATAGTTAGCTATTGAGTGTACGTTTTCACCAAACTACGTACGAAAAGCTGTGCCAAAGTCATGATATGTCATACTTAGCGATGACGGTACATCGGCTAAGCTGGTTGCTGGGGCGTATATGAACACAGTACAAAACACATACACATACACATAACACATAACACATACATATAACACATACACATACACATAACACATAAACATACACATACACATACACATACACATACACACCCCCATATCCATACCCATACACATACACATACACACCCCCTTATCCATACCCATACACGTGGAGAGATCAACACCTAGCATTGACAATACGCACATATCGGATGAGTGATTACATCGCACAATAAGGTATATACGTGGCCAAACTGTACGTACCAAACCTACAGATATATGCACATCGCCAGTATGATATCAATACACTAACCTCTATTAGATAATACACTTACCTCTATTAGATCGGCGACGGTTTTCTCGTACTCATCCTCGCCCTCCTACAGCGGGAAGGTATAGGTAAACTAAATATAAACACATCTCCGAATGACCGTATTTGATTGGGAGATAGAAATGTGTCATTGAATAACCGTATTTGATTGGAAGATAGAAACAGGTCTTGAAATAGCCGTATTTGATTTGGTGTGATCCTGTTGGATCGTTTGGAAGTGGTCTGAACTATTACAGTACAGTACCGCAAAGGGTTTGAGTGATTGAAGGTATAGTGCTTTCGCTTTCGGGTTGTAGGGTCAGGTGAGTGTAGAAATGCACCCAGCATATCCCCGATAAAAAGCGCATGGCCACTGATACTTCACTTCGCATTATATATATACATATATATACATATATCTATATATA
>LUCW03000152.1:30000-32500 GCA_001586965.3 Sphaeroforma sirkka
ATGGCAATATCATAGTATATGCTACAGTACGCAGGCAGAACTACCCCTATACACACACATCACACAATCTAAGGTCAAGCACCATCTGCTTACACATGGGTCCCATACATACACCACATACCATCTACTGTGCATGAGATTATTATAATATATGCTACTGTACGCAGGGAGAACTATCCTTATACACACACATCACACAATCTAAGGCCAAGCACCATCTGCCCACACATGGGTACTCACACATACACCACATACCATCTACTGTGCATAACAATATCATAGTATATGCTACTGTGTGCGGGAGAGCTACCCATATACACACAAATCACACAACCTAAGGCCAAGCACCATCTGCCTACACATGGGTACTCACATATACACCACATACCATCTACTGTGCATGACAACATCATAATATATGCTACTGTACGCAGGCAGAACTATCCTTATACACACACATCACTGATCTAAGGCCAAGCACCATCTGCCCACACATGGGTTGTACTCACATATACGCACCACATACCATCTACTGTGCATGACAACATCATAATATATGCTACTGTACGCAGGGAGAACTATCCTTATACACACATCACACAATCTAAGGATTGAGCGCCATCTACCCACACATGGGTGCTCACATATACACCACATACCATCTACTGTGCATGGCAATATCATAGTATATGCTACACGGTGCGCGGGAACTACCCTTATACATACACATCACACAACCTAAGGCCAAGCACCATCTGCCCACACATGGGTACTCACATATACATCACATACCATCTACTGTGCATGACAACATCATAATATATGCTACTGTACGCAGGCAGAACTACCCTTATACATACACATCACACAACCTAAGGCCAAGCACCATCTGCCCACACATGGGTACTCACATATACACGCCACATACCATCTACTGTGCATGACAACATCATAATATATGCTACTGTACGCAGGCAGAACTACCCTTATACACACACATCACAAAATCTAAGGCCAAGTACCATCTGCCCACAAATGGGTACTCACATATACACCACATACCATCTACTGTGCATGGCAATATCATAATATCATAGTATATGCTACTGTACGCAGGCAGAACTACCCTCATACACACACATCACACATTCTAAGGCCAAGCACCATCTACCTACACACGGGTACTCACACATACACCACATACGATCTCGCAGGGGTGTGTCTGCCACTGCGCGTGCGCAATAGTTTGCCACTGGTCTCGTCGAACGTTGAACTCAGGCGTTGCAAGATATCCATCAGCCGCTGTTTGCTATCATCCGGGTCTGAAGCACAGACAGGTCTAGGTTAGTATCTGGAAAAAGGGGTATATATATATATGTATATATATATATAGATATATATGTGTGTGGATGTAGATATAGGTTGACATTGAGATATAGATATGTTTATAAAACGATGAATTGATATATACATAATCCGACATCGACAGATATCTCCGTGCATTTTAATATCTGACATGTATATTTGATACTATATATATGCTTGTACGAATACTCCAATTTTATAAATACCCTTTGTAGTATTCGGTACATGACAATATTTTTTTTTCTGTATTCCAACAACCATTAGCTGTTTACGACTACAGTAAAATGATATATATATATATATATATATATATATATATACATAAACACATAAACATACATGCAACCATACATACATACATACATACAAACATATACAGATACAGATATATATATATATTAACACATATATACATATATACATACATACATACATACATACATACATACATACATGTATACACATATACATATACATATATATATATATATATATATCACAAGTGGCATCTCGCACCTTAGACACACACGCGCACACAATACGGTTTGTACCTTCTATGCTCCGATTATGGCCCTCAAGTGTGCTGAGACACTCCTGAATGATGTCATGCTTGCCCAAGTCATTCCCGATTATTTCCAGCTCATTTTCCAATTGTACAATTTGGTTTTTACTCTCTGCCAATTCCTCCTCACGCTCGTTGATGATCTGAGTCAGCTCTGCGGCGATTGGTACAAATATGTCGCAAATATGTCGTAAATGCCAATGTGCAGTCTAGATTGTTTGCGACGCGGTGAACGCCGGTCCGCTTTAGTATACAAAACAAAGTATGAAACTATGTATTCCAATACAAAGTGTGTAAGAAACAAAACAAAGTATGAAACTGTGTATTCGAATACAAAGCGTGTAAGAATCAAAACAAAGTAAAAAACTATGTATTCGAATACAAAGCGTGCAAGAATCAAAACAAAGTATGAAACTATGTATTCCAATACAAAGTGTGTAAGAATAGCTCATCGCAGAAGATTTGATAGCGCCCCACGGATGACATTGTTGTGTACACAACAGCAACACTAAGTTGTTTATCTTCAGTATACAAAAACAAATAGGAACACACTCGACGGGTTACAGAGTGCCT
>LUCW03000153.1:7500-24005 GCA_001586965.3 Sphaeroforma sirkka
GGGCCACCGGCTAGCCGAGAGCCGAGGCTCGAGACTGAGTGTGGTAACAGCGGCTAGCCGAGAGCCGAGGTCCGAGACGGAGTGTGGTAAAAGAGAATATGATATATTTATTTCTAGAAAATATATCCGAGTGCTAAAGTGTTCTGCATAAGGTTTCTCATACTGATCATATGAGTTTTTACCCTGGCCAACCCAAGTGGTTGAACACTAGTACAAACACCATCATTATATAACTGAGGGTGAGATCATAAATAAATCCATTCGAATGCACCATACATTAGATACACTAGCACTTTACTATTAGTCCCCACACCGCACGCTAACAACTTAGATTTAAAGTCTACTACATTGTACTCTATCACCCAGTGTCTCATTACCTCTTGAACCTGGACACCCATATATCACCTGCTCAGACAAAGGAATTGTCAGACGACAATTTGAGCATCTGCGTGTTTAAATGAATGCAATTGTATCGTCTACGGGTTTTCCAAATCAATAGCTGCCCTGTGAGTTAGATGGCCATTCCTCCGGCGTCTGCTTGTCCAAAGTCACTGAGCATATTTTCAGAGTCCGTGGAGAGTTCATCACTCTGCGAAATGAATCAATGAACTGCTTCACTGATGAAAACAAATTTTGCGGAGTAACAATTGCCAAGTGCAAATCCGCTGGTTCCAAACAATTCTGCCAGGGAATTTAATCACAGCTGTCAATTCCTGAGCACTACTAGGGCCACAAACTCTGTCGGCATCTCATCGGGTGCCAGAACCTCTTCTGCTGATGTTCCAACATACGCTTCGATTTTTTAGGATGTTCCAACATTACAAGATATGTTGTCATTAAGCCATTATATTGCAAGAATGATTAAAGTAGCTGGTATAACTCGGAAATCAAAACCTACTACGTTAAAGTAGCTGACGAAAAGAGATTACGTGTCGAAACATGACCATAGATTTGAGGTTTACCCTCACTGATCAATAGACAACAGTTGCAAAGGCGGTCGTCTGTAACACTTCGCCAGACTACGATTTGATAGTGGGAATCAGGATTTCCAACTCAGCGAACGTAGACCCATGAAGTCTTTGTATAAGCCTCCTAGGACCGTGAGGGAGATGATATCTCGATTCACGAAGAAGCTAAAGAATCTTATCTTTGAGAATAACGAGATCAAGATTACCGACTGGGCTCAGTTCAAGTTCGACAATGAATACGTGGGTTTAGACTTGACAATAGTAGACTATTCGAAGTTGAATGTCCAACACAAAACTACGTAGCGTGGCGTCACGAACAGGTAGTCCGAGAACAGGTTAGGCATGGTTGGAAGACGGAGTAATTGCAGTCAACTACGAACCGGCAATCGGACTCATTTACTTGGATCTATTTGAGACGATAGTGTAATAGCCGGGCCTCCACATTAGACTCTTATGTTGATAAACGTGCTCTTAAGCAGTACGTAAATTATAAACGTACTATTAAAAGCACGTGTATTAAATGGTTTTAACGGTTCTATTTACAAGTACCTTTTCCATTTTACAAATCAGATATTTTGGCCCCGACACATTAAAGGGACTGTCAGTTAGGATTTAGCAGTGGTAGCTTGTGTAAGAATGATCAGGACTGCCTCTTGTTAAGAGCCTAAATATCCTCGATCACACAGGGCGTACCTCTAGCTGTTCTTTATTGAATAATTTTCACTAGAAGTACTAAGTGTTCATGACCACTTGCCTAATTTGTAAATAGACATAATAACGTAAGCCACGTTAATACATTAGCTGATATAAATAAAGTTCCATCTGAAGAAAAGTTGAAAAAAAAAAAAAAAGACTTATTGGATTTTGGAGATTGGCGGGAGGACCAAAATCTATAAGTAGTAGTTCGGAGATTATAAAATTTAGTTTATAATATCCTACATCTACTAATGTCTCAAATATGTCCAAGTAGATGAGTCATACCAAATACTCAGGCTATTGGAGCCATCAAAGTGAATTTAGAACACTTTGGAAATATTGGAAAAAAAAGAGCTTGTACTAAATTATTTTAAAATACAAAATAAAACCAATGTATTATCTCAATTGATCTTGATATTTTAGACTGACCGGAGGCCGTATTTCTACATAGCCCCAGTAGCTTTTAGAACTACGAACGTACGTTAAGATACGATCTAGTTGGTAAAGCGAAAACCAAAAAAAAAACGGTTTCGGTCATGACTTATCGAGTAAGTATGTGCCTATATGTACGAGTTCAAGACTCATGTTGTACTCTATGTCGTTTAGTATTTGGTCCAGTAACCATTTCCGATGTAGGCGCCTTACGTTTATTATTTGGTAAGGTAATAGCCAAAGGCTGTTCTTCATTAGTAAGTAAGTTTGAACAATTTTCTGCACTGTTGGTAAGCAGATCAGAAAGTTTAGTCACGTAGGAAGTAGGTGGCAAATAGGGAATTTCAGATCCGTCAGGGTTTGTAGTCACCTGAGGAAACCCTTTTCGTTTATCTCGTGTGTTCTTATGTAAACGCTTATTCCATTTCTTATTAAAGATACGAAGAAAGTCGCGAGATTCACGAAATGCATCGGAGGTTAGCCAAGCTACTGTCCCATCCATGAAACGGGTCTTGTAGTAAGTGTAACCGTCTTCGGATGTTTTGTCAATTATATCTTTGACTTGTGACTCCATAACTGGTACATCAGAATCAAATGAGCGAGCGAATGAGAGTTCGGAGGTAGGGATACGGTGAGTGCCTAGATTGGTTGCGCTAGTACCATCAATGTTATTCACTTCGTAAGTATCACTCTTCTCATCATGGTAGGAAATAACAAAAGGACCTATTGTCTTAGAAGAGAGTTCGGTAACGTTGGCGTTTCGATTTATAATGTTAACGTAATCGCCGACTTTGAACTGAACAATGTTCTTAGTGTTATTCCATCGGTCATACGCTTTAAGTAGGACGCGATTCTTGTGCTCGAGTAAACAGGGGTAAACAACGTTCTGCATATGCTCGATCTTTTGTAGCCACGGGGTAGCGTGTTTCTCGGGCGCAGTTTTATCAAACGTTGCTTGTAATTCACTATAGCGGCCAAAGAAATAGTGAAACGGGGAGTGTTCCAGTTTGAGGATTCATGCAGTTATTCATTTGAGTCTGAACCCATTTCAAAATGATAAGGCCACATATCCTCAACGTCGTCTAGTGCGGTACGCAAGAGTTTCTTAAGTTCTCTATGACGTGTCTCATTTGCACCCTGCGTTTGAGGTTTTGTAAGGAACACCACGCCTATGGGTCATGCCTGATACGAGTATAAGTGCCTCCATTACGTCGGTACAAAACTCACTACCGTTATCAGAACATAGTACTCGGGGAAACCGAAGTCATTAAAGACGTGATAGCATAATTCTGCCACTGTTTGTGGACGTTTGTTCGGTATTGCATAAAGCAAGTTATAGCCCGAAGCCACACATAAGAAATGACAGATATATACATCGCCAGTATGCTTGGATCGCGGGAGTTTAACCAAATCGACTATGACTCGGCGCATCGGTTGGTCTTCTGTCACTTTTTTAGGGGTGCCCAACCGTATCGCTTGATCTGGTTCTTTTCACAATCAGTACAGCGTCGGTATACTTCACGTATGGTTTCTTTCAGCGCCGGGTGATCAAGCCCTGCACGAATAGCCATTTTATAAGTATGCTCATATGCTCGATGCGTTAAATTATGTATAATTTTAACTTTACTTTCGAGCTCCTCTAAGTCAGTCAGATTCTGCGTAACGCTGGCTGGATGAACCATAGTCCTGTTGGAAAGGGCAACCTCAGTATCAGGAGGGGTAGAGTCCTGAGATACATAATTGACAACATTGGATTGTTGAAGTATCTTCTTCAGTTGTTTCGCAACTCCTGGCTGTTCTTTAAGCAGCGCTTTAAGTAGTTGAGTGCGAGCTTCAGGTTCTCTTAGAGTTTTGAGTCTTTGATCCATGGCCTTAGCTAGTTCATGTTTTTTTACGATCTAATGCCGTTTCAATCGGCATTACCTCGACTACAATCTTGTTGGGTGCATGTGTTGTACGAGTCTTGAGCTTTTGTTCAAACTCTTTAGACTCCTCTAGTTTAGCTAAGAATTCGGTTGAGGGTTTCCACTTAGTGGTACCTGCAGGACCGATGCGACAAACAATGGTGTGTTTCCAAGGCGTCTTCTTAATAGAATAGGATCCCTGATACAAGAACGTGTCGGTTTCACGGTCGACATAAATAGGTTCGTCTTGAATCATATTAATTAAATCACGTATCCATGGGTCGGAGTTACGTAAGGGACACACAGCGTAATGGTAGATTTAGTAATATTAACATAATTTACCAACTGTGATAAGTTGAAAGGTGGGTTGCCCACGCATTATGCTTTGATAAGTCAAGCTGAAATGCATCACCTTTAGGATGAGTCAACGACCTATATTCAGAAACCTGTTTGTTATGTTCTGCGGCAAACATATCAGTAAATGGACCCCATCGTGATTGAGCTTTAAACCATTTCTTATTTAGCATCCAATCGGTTGCTAATAACTCTTTGACTGTTTTCTGGTAGTCGGGCACAAGTCGAGAGAGCATGTCAGGAAGATGGTTATGTATTCCTGGAATGTGTGTTATATTAAAAGCGAACTTGGCAATAATGTCATGCCAGCGGCTCACCAACTGTGAATCAGGGTTCATATCTTTTAAGTATGTTAAAGACTTTTGATCACAGGCGACAGTAAAGTAACTTCCATAAAGGTAGTCTTTAAACTGTCTTAGCGCAGTAACTATAGCAAGGAGCTCTTGTTTAACGGTAGGGTAATTCCGTTGACTCTTATTATAACTCTTGCTAAAGAATTGTATGTAGCGCGGTTTACCATTTATCGTTTGGTGGTAAAAGCACTCCACCTACCGCTCGATCTGAAGCGTCGGTTGCTACTTGGAATGGGACACCATCCACAGGGTACTGCATGATGGGTGCGTCCATTACTTTACTTTTGACTAGTTTAAATGCATCATCACATTCTTTAGTCAAAGCTTTCCCAAAGGTCCTTTGTGCAGCCGTAGGTGACTGAAGGCTTTAAGTAATGAGAAAGATGCGGTACCGAATCGAGAGAAGAAGTTAACAAACCCACACACAGAGTTCACATCTCTTCCAGTAATTGGTGTTGATAAATCCAACAGAAACTGTTTCTT
Source organism: Sphaeroforma sirkka (assembly GCA_001586965.3). NCBI lineage: Eukaryota > Ichthyosporea > Ichthyophonida > Sphaeroforma > Sphaeroforma sirkka. The sequence goes on from LUCW03000153.1 coordinate 12,691, forward strand.
GCCAGGATCAATTTCTACCCCTGCTGCAGATACTTTGTAGCCAAGTAAGTGTATAGTATCTTTAGCAAAAGAACACTTGTCTTCGTTAATCTTAAGTTTAGCATGATTAAGTCGCTTTAAGACTTCTTTAACGAGTTTAGCATGTTCATGTGCTGTCTTTGTAAAGATAACTATATCATCTAAATAGACTGATACGTTATACGACAGGTCCGCAAATAGTTCCATCATAACTTGTTGGAAGAAAGAAGGTAACATGTGTAAGCCTTCAGGTGCACCTTTAAACTGGTACTTCTTACCTTGCCAAGTAAAGGAAAAGTATTTCCTATGAGGCTCATATATCTGTAGTTGATGGAATGCAGCTTTTAAGTCTATCTTGGAAAGATAGTCGCACCCTCCATTTTGCGTAGTATCTCGCTTATCTTAGGTAAGGGAAAACTATGTTGCGGAATTAGTTTGTTGATTGGCGACAGGTCTAGTACTACTCTTGTTTTACTAAACGTTCCATCAGATTTATATTGATCGACCGCTAAGAGAGCTAAGTTAACTGGGGTTGCATCATAATTGATTTCAATTAGACCCTGTTTTAACCAATCTTCGATTTGGGTTTTGACAACGTCTTTGTGTCTCCAACTCACGTAGTTATGTGAAGGACACTTTAACTTAGAGAAGTCGACGTTTGTTAAGTCAAGTCTAACGTACCCATTAGAGAACTTAAACATACACCAGTCAGTTATTGCAATCTTCCTGTTTTGTATAATTAAGTCCATAATTATATCGGTGAAGTGCGGAATCATATCCTTTGCTTCACCTTCCGGAGGTTTAGGTATCTTTAACATATTATCATCTGACTGATCTTTATTCGGGTCTAGCCCATTAGGCAGACCAGTGAGTGTTATACCTAAACTGAGAAGATCAGTCATACCTATAATTAAATCGTATTTCTGAGACATGTCAGTAACGATTAGGTGAGTCTTCACTTCTCTTCTATCTGACAGCATTATGTGTGCATAGTCAATGGCTTGTTCGCAAGTAGTAACTTTGCCATTTCCCAAGATTAAATCAGTTGTTTCGTTATGGACAGCCATATCTGTAGCGTAGGCTACTCGGCATGAGATAGCAGAGACTTCAGCCCCTGGATCAAATAGTGCCATAACTTTTTCTCCATTTACGAAAACTGTTTGAAAGATACGTTCATCTCCTTTGGTATAGATTTTTTATTGAACATTTTCTCATAATCTTGCTCTAGTGCGCACATATGGTACTGTCAGTGCTTAACTTGGACGTCTGGTAAGTCCTTGCAATCCTCTTTGTGCCAACCGTTAGTACCCTTGCAAGTAGCACACTCTTTCATATAGTGTCCAAAATCTGGCTTGCCTGGTGCACACTTAACAGGGTCGTGTCTACCATTCCACTTGCCATTACGTTTTGTGAGGTTGTAACCACACTTCTTGCAAGGCGCTCTCACCTTCTTATCACCTTTCGGTTCGGTAGAAGTAGAGCCAGTACCCCCTCCAGTAGTAGTGCGAGGTTTCTTAGTACTACGCGCAGTATTAGTCTCTACTGCGTTTCGCTTAGTGGGCTGGGTGTAGCTCGTGGTACTAAGTACTCTAGTAGAGGAATTGGTATGCTTGTGTACTATCTTCTCAAAGACAGACCAAGGCATAGATCGCAAATCACCATAGGCGATGATGTCATCATTGACTTTCTTAAAGAGGTTAGCTCCCAGAGTCTCCATCATCTGACAAATTAATAAATATTCGCCAGTATAGGTACGACCACCCATCCGTGTATTCATATGTGTCATATGAGCTAGAGCACCTCGAATAGTGGTATCGTTCGCAAAGAACTTGCGAGACTCTAGAAGTTCACGGTCACGTGCATCTTCAAAAAAAAGGTGTTAAGTATATTATCACGCAACTGGTGCCAGGGTAGGGCTTTCCAGTTGGGCTCATGAGCCTTCAAGATAGTTCGCCATTCACCTGGCTCACAGAAATGAATAAAGGCATTCATCATCTGCTTATCCCTAAGGCTGGCAGACTCCTTAAGTTGGTCGAAGGCCTTCAGTGTCTCCACTGTACTCTCATTAGTAGAGAAATCGACCTCAGCCTGCGCGTTACCTAGCTGCTTTATAAAGCTTGGTTCTAAGTGTTCACGAGGCTCATGCTCAGTGCTACGGGCTGCTAGTGCCAAGATGGTGTCTATTTCCTTTCTCTTGTTATCGATTAGATAGCGAATGTTATCCGCTTTCCTATCGTCAAGGTCAGAGTCATTCAATAGACGGTCCTCAAGGACTTGCATACCAGAGCGTAATAGCCTGAGACGAGTATGTCTGGTTCTCACTTCCTCATCCTCAGGATTAGAGCGGGAACTCTCTAACGAGGTACTGGTGTAGCGATTGCCAAAATCGTGATTACCAGGGTTGGTTGGCAAATGAGGGTCGATATTACGAGGATGGTAAGCCTCATCGAGTTCCATACGATCATATCCTCTGACAGGGTTAGGTTTGTCAAGAGGATGGTCGATGGTAGCATCAGAGCTATAGAGATTAAATTTTGAAAAATATTCTCTCTCGCCAGTGGTAACTGGCTTAGTGGTAAACATACTGGCTGGTAAACCAGTAGGTCTCGGGTTCGAAACCCGGCCCGAAATTTTTTTTCTTCTTCGGTATAGGAAGAATATCAGCCAAGTGGGACACGATAGAGGGGTCCACAACTGCTGCTGCCGCTAGCTCCTTCAAGAGCGCTTCAGTGCGGTTCAATTGGCGTTGAGATTGAGAGGATCCAGCCACTCGTTGTCGAGTTATGGCGTCCTCAGCTTCGGCCCCAAGATTTGAGCTGAATGGAATGGCTTCTCCATCGATGGCGAAACCGAAATTTTCGGACAGGTCCAATACTTCCTTTTCACGCCCGGATTTGTGCTGGAGTGTCCTTTAGATGTGGAGTTATAATGCCCCCCGACATTCGTATCCACGAATTTTCCAGCCTTTCGACGTTTATCCCCAATATTTGACGGCACGTGGTCAGGGGGGGGCAAGCTGGGGTCCTGAGCTTCACTCCTAGGTGATACACGGACGCTGGCGAGCCTTTCCGCGGTAGTAGATACCTCTTCTTCCAAGGCTTTAGGATCCGACAGAGTCATCCTCAGAATAATCCTCTGTACCAACCTCAGAATTTGCTTCCCCAACAGTATCCTCGGCAGGCTCAACTCCAGACAGGCTAGGTGTTTCCACAGGGACCTCAGGAACCTCGGCAGGCTTAGCAGGCTTAGAGCTAGCGGCTCCCTTGCCTTTAGAAGTACCCTTAGCCATAGTAATTGCTGGATAGTAAATTGATGTCAGACAGTCTAGAAGCAGTACACTACTGTAACTACTATTTAACTGAAAAATATGTAAACTTCGATGGAAATTACTAGGTTTCAAACTATATTAAACTAAAATACAATTTAGTCAGTTAGGATTTAGCAGTGGTAGCTTGTGTAAGAATGATCGGGACTGCCTCTTGTTAAGAGCCTAAATATCCTCGATCACACAGGGCGTACCTCTAGCTGTTCTTTATTGAATAATTTTCACTAGAAGTACTAAATGTTCATGACCACTTGCCTAATTTGTAAATAGACATAATAACGTAAGTCACGTTAATACATTAGCTGATATAAATAAAGTTCCATCTGAAGAAAAGTTAAAAAAAAGAAAAGACTTATTGGATTTTGGAGATTGGCGGGAGGACCAAAATCAATAAGTAGTAGTTCGGAGATTATAAAATTTAGTTTATAATATCCTACATCTACTAATGTCTCAAATAGGTCCAAGTAGATGAGTCATACCAAATACTCAGGCTATTGGAGCCATCAAAAGTGAATTTAGAACACTTTGGAAATATTGGAAAAAAGAGCTTGTACTAATTATTTAAAATACAAATAAAAACCAATGTATTATCTCAATTGATCTTGATATTTTAGACTGACCGGAGGCCGTATTTCTACACTAACCCTGGTAATCACGATTTTGGCAATCGCTACACCAGTACCTCGTTAGAGAGTTCCCGCTCTAATCCTGAGGATGAGGAAGTGAGAACCAGACATACTCGTCTCAGGCTATTACGCTCTGGTATGCAAGTCCTTGAGGACCGTCTATTGAATGACTCTGACCTTGACGATAGGAAAGCGGATAACATTCGCTATCTAATCGATAACAAGAGAAAGGAAATAGACACCATCTTGGCACTAGCAGCCCGTAGCACTGAGCATGAGCCTCGTGAACACTTAGAACCAAGCTTTATAAAGCAGCTAGGTAACGCGCAGGCTGAGGTCGATTTCTCTACTAATGAGAGTACAGTGGAGACACTGAAGGCCTTCGACCAACTTAAGGAGTCTGCCAGCCTTAGGGATAAGCAGATGATGAATGCCTTTTATTCATTTCTGTGAGCCAGGTGAATGGCGAACTATCTTGAAGGCTCATGAGCCCAACTGGAAAGCCCTACCCTGGCACCAGTTGCGTGATAATATACTTAACACCTTTTTTTGAAGATGCACGTGACCGTGAACTTCTAGAGTCTCGCAAGTTCTTTGCGAACGATACCACTATTCGAGGTGCTCTAGCTCATATGACACATATGAATACTCGGATGGGTGGTCGTACCTATACTGGCGAATATTTATTAATTTGTCAGATGATGGAGACTCTGGGAGCTAACCTCTTTAAGAAAGTCAATGATGACATCATCGCCTATGGTGATTTGCGATCTATGCCTTGGTCTGTCTTTGAGAAGATAGTTCACAAGCATACCAATTCCTCTACTAGAGTACTTAGTACCACGAGCTACACCCAGCCCACTAAGCGAAACGCAGTAGAGACTAATACTGCGCGTAGTACTAAGAAACCTCGCACTACTACTGGAGGGGTACTGGCTCTACTTCTACCGAACCGAAGGTGATAAGAAGGTGAGAGCGCCTTGCAAGAAGTGTGGTTACAACCTCACAAAACGTAATGGCAAGTGGAATGGTAGACACGACCCTGTTAAGTGTGCACCAGGCAAGCCAGATTTTGGACACTATATGAAAGAGTGTGCTACTTGCAAGGGTACTAACGGTTGGCACAAAGAGGATTGCAAGGACTTACCGGACGTCCAAGTTAAGCACTGACAGTACCATATGTGCGCACTAGAGCAAGATTATGAGAAAATGTTCAATAAAATCTATACCAAAGGAGATGAACGTATCTTTCAAACAGTTTTCGTAAATGGAGAAAAAAAAGTTATGGCACTATTTGATCCAGGGGCTGAAGTCTCTGCTATCTCACGCCGAGTAGCCTACGCTACAGATATGGCTGTCCATAACGAAACAACTGATTTAATCTTGGGAAATGGCAAAGTTACTACTTGCGAACAAGCCATTGACTATGCACACATAATGCTGTCAGATAGAAGAGAAGTGAAGACTCACCTAATCGTTACTGACATGTCTCAGAAATACGATTTAATTATAGGTATGACTGATCTTCTCAGTTTAGGTATAACACTCACTGGTCTGCCTAATGGGCTGGAGCCGAATAAAGATCAGTCAGATGATAATATGTTAAAGATACCTAAACCTCCGGAAGGTGAAGCAAAGGATATGATTCCGCACTTCACCGATATAATTATGGACTTAATTATACAAAACAGGAAGATTGCAATAACTGACTGGTGTATGTTTAAGTTCTCTAATGGGTACGTTAGACTTGACTTAACAAACGTCGACTTCTCTAAGTTAAAGTGTCCTTCACATAACTACGTGAGTTGGAGACACAAAGACGTTGTCAAAACCCAAATCGAAGATTGGTTAAAACAGGGTCTAATTGAAATCAATTATGATGCAACCCCAGTTAACTTAGCTCTCTTAGCGGTCGATCAATATAAATCTGATGGAACGTTTAGTAAAACAACAGTAGTAGTACTAGACCTGTCGCCAATCAACAAACTAATTCCGCAACATAGTTTTCCCTTACCTAAGATAAGCGAGATACTACGCAAAATGGAGGTGCGACTATCTTTTCCAAGATAGACTTAAAAGCTGCATTCCATCAACTACAGATATATGAGCCTCATAGGAAATACTTTTCCTTTACTTGGCAAAGGTAAAGTACCAGTTTAAAGGTGCACCTGAAGGCTTACACATGTTACCTTCTTTTTCTTCCAACAAGTTATGATGGAACTATTTGCGGACCTGTCGTATAACGTATCAGTCTATTTAGATGATATAGTTATCTTTACAAAGACAGCACATGAACATGCTAAACTCGTTAAAAAAGTCTTAAAGCGACTTAATCATGCTAAACTTAAGATTAACGAAGACAAGTGTTCTTTTGCTAAAGATACTATACACTTACTTGGCTACAAAGTATCTGCAGCAGGGGTAGAAATTGATCCTGGCAAGAAACAGTTTCTGTTGATTTATCAACACCAATTACTGGAAGAGATGTGAACTCTGTGTGTGGGTTTGTTAACTTCTTCTCAGTTCGGTACCGCATCTTTCTCATTACTTAAAGCCTTTCAGTCACCTACGGCTGCACAAAGGACCTTTGGGAAAGCTTTGGACTAAAGAATGTGATGATGCATTTAAACTAGTCAAAAGTAAAGTAATGGACGCACCCATCATGCAGTACCCTGTGGATGGTGTCCCATTCAAGTAGCAACCGACGCTTCAGATCGAGCGGTAGGTGGAGTGCTTTACCAAACGATAAATGGTAAACCGCGCTACATACAATTCTTTAGCAAGAGTTATAATAAGAGTCAACGGAATTACCCTACCGTTAAACAAGAGCTCCTTGCTATAGTTACTGCGCTAAGACAGTTTAAAGACTACCTTTATGGAAGTTACTTTACTGTCGCCTGTGATCAAAAGTCTTTAACATACTTAAAGATATGAACCCTGATTCACAGTTGGTTGAGCCGCTGGCATGACATTATTGCCAAGTTCGCTTTTAATATAACACACATTCCAGGAATACATAACCATCTTCCTGACATGCTCTCTCGACTTGTGCCCGACTACCAGAAAACAGTCAAAGAGTTATTAGCAACCGATTGGATGCTAAATAAGAAATGGTTTAACCTCGCTCAATCACGATGGGGTCCATTTACTGTTGATATGTTCGCCGCAGAACATAACAAACAGGTTTCTGAATATAGGTCGTTGACTCATCCTAAAGGTGATGCATTTCAGCTTGACTTATCAAAGCATAATGCGTGGGCTAACCCACCTTGTCAACTTATCGCACAGTTGTTAAATTATGTTAATATTACTAAATCTACCATTACGCTGTGTTGTCCCTTACGTAACTCCGACCCATGGATACGTGATTTAATTAATATGATTCAAGACGAACCTATTTATGTCGACCGTGAAACCGACACGTTCTTGTATCAGGGATCCTATTCTATTAAGAAGACGCCTTGGAAACACACCATTGTTTGTCGCATCGGTCCTGCAGGTACCACTAAGTGGAAACCCTCAACCGAATTCTTAGCTAAACTAGAGGAGTCTAAAGAGTTTGAACAAAAGCTCAAGACTCGTACAACACATGCACCCAACAAGATTGCAGTCGAGGTAATGCCGATTGAAACGGCATTAGATCGTAAAAAACATGGAACTAGCTAAGGCCATGGATCAAAGACTCAAAACTCTAAGAGAACCTGAAGCTCGCACTCAACTACTTAAAGCGCTGCTTAAAGAACAGCCAGGAGTTGCGAAACAACTGAAGAAGATACTTCAACAATCCAATGTTGTCAATTATGTATCTCAGGACTCTACCCCTCCTGATACTGAGGTTGCCCTTTCCAACAGGACTATGGTTCATCCAGCCAGCGTTACGCAGAATCTGACTGACTTAGAGGAGCTCGAAAGTAGAGTTAAAATTATACATAATTTAACGCATCGAGCATATGAGCATACTTATAAAATGGCTATTCGTGCAGGGGCTTGATCACCCGGCGCTGAAAGAAACCATACGTGAAGTATACCGACGCTGTACTGATTGTGAAAAGAACCAGATCAAGCGATACGGTTGGGCACCCCTAAAAGTGTGACAGAAGACCAACCGATGCGCCGAGTCATAGTCGATTTGGTTAAACTCCGCGATCAAGCATACTGGCGATGTATATATCTGTCATTTCTTATGTGTGGCTTCGGGCTATAACTTGCTTTATGCAATACCGAACAAACGTCCACAAACAGTGGCAGAATTATGCTATCACGTCTTTAATGACTTCGGTTTCCCCGAGTACTATGTTCTGATAACGGTAGTGAGTTTTGTACCGACGTAATGGAGGCACTTATACTCGTATCAGGCATGACCCATAGGCGTGGTGTTCCTTACAAACCTCAAACGCAGGGTGCAAATGAGACACGTCATAGAGAACTTAAGAAACTCTTGCGTACCGCACTAGACGACGTTGAGGATATGTGGCCTTATCATTTGAAATGGGTTCAGACTCAAATGAATAACTGCATGAATCCTCAAACTGGAACACTCCGTTTCACTATTTCTTTGGCCGCTATAGTGAATTACAAGCAACGTTTGATAAAACTGCGCCCGAGAAACACGCTACCCCGTGGCTACAAAGATCGAGCATATGCAGAACGTTGTTTACCCCTGTTTACTCGAGCACAAGAATCGCGTCCTACTTAAAGCGTATGACCGATGGAATAACACTAAGAACATTGTTCAGTTCAAAGTCGGCGATTACGTTAACATTATAAATCGAAACGCCAACGTTACCGAAACTCTCTTCTAAGACGATAGGACCTTTTGTTATTTCCTACCATGATGAGAAGAGTGATACTTACGAAGTGAATAACATTGATGGTACTAGCGCAACCAATCTAGGCACTCACCGTATCCCTACCTCCGAACTCTCATTCGCTCGCTCATTTGATTCTGATGTACCAGTTATGGAGTCACAAGTCAAAGATATAATTGACAAAACATCCGAAGACGGTTACACTTACTACAAGACCCGTTTCATGGATGGGACAGTAGCTTGGCTAACCTCCGATGCATTTCGTGAATCTCGCGACTTTCTTCGTATCTTTAATAAGAAATGGAATAAGCGTTTACATAAGAACACACGAGATAAACGAAAAGGGTTTCCTCAGGTGACTACAAACCCTGACGGATCTGAAATTCCCTATTTGCCACCTACTTCCTACGTGACTAAACTTTCTGATCTGCTTACCAACAGTGCAGAAAATTGTTCAAACTTACTTACTAATGAAGAACAGCCTTTGGCTATTACCTTACCAAATAATAAACGTAAGGCGCCTACATCGGAAATGGTTACTGGACCAAATACTAAACGACATAGAGTACAACATGAGTCTTGAACTCGTACATATAGGCACATACTTACTCGATAAGTCATGACCGAAACCGTTTTTTACTTTGGTTTTCGCTTTACCAACTAGATCGTATCTTAACGTACGTTCGTAGTTCTAAAAGCTACTGGGGGCTATGTAGAAATACGGCCTCCGGTCAGTCTAAAATATCAAGATCAATTGAGATAATACATTGGTTTTTTTTTATTTGTATTTTAAATAATTTAGTACAAGCTCTTTTTCCAATATTTCCAAAGTGTTCTAAATTCACTTTGATGGCTCCAATAGCCTGAGTATTTGGTATGACTCATCTACTTGGACCTATTTGAGACATTAGTAGATGTAGGATATTATAAACTAAATTTTATAATCTCGAACTACTACTTATAGATTTTGGTCCTCCGCCAATCTCAAAATCAATAAGTCTTTTTTTTTTTTTAACTTTTTCTTCAGATGGATAAAGAACAGCTAGAGGAATTTTACGCCCTGTGTGATCGAGGATATTTAGGCTCTTAACAAGAGGCGGTCCCGATCATTCTTACACAAGCTACCACTGCTAAATCTAACTGACTAAATTGTATTTTAGTTTAATATAGTTTGAAACCTAGTAATTTCCGTCGAAGTTTACAGTCCTCGGACATCCCTGAAATGAAACCTTGATACCACACACACACACATATATATTATATATATATATATATATATATATATACGTATACTATATATATGTATATATATATACAAGCAAAGCAGAAGTAGTAACGGAGTTCGATCATATAATGGCATCAATGCTCATATTATATTCAGGAATAGACAAAGTGATACTTAGACTTTATAAGTTACTCGGTTTAACATCAGAGGGCAGCGTTTGTTTTGTAACATAGGACGTTTGTTTGTAGATAAGATAGCCTCTGCGTCTACCTTGTTCTTGTGAATGTTGACCCATGTTCACAGGGAAGCCACAGGGATCATTCAGCGAATTCGGTGGGAACTCAGCCAACTTTGTGAATTCTCAATGGCGACTGCCAAATGGTATCGGAGGTTGATTATTCTATGTAACAGGTAGCACTAAAATCGAAACCACGCTGGGCTCCTCAACGCTCAGTGTTCAAGCATGGACAACATCAACTGGTCATTTAATCATCGGCGGAGCTGACGATAGAAAGCAATCAGCCCAGTGAAACGCAGAATTCATTCGTCGCGCAAAGCCTATTCTCTCAAGTGGCACCACACGATAATGTGCACGTTACTCGCAAGAAGCGTATGTTGGAACATCCTAAAAAAACGAGCAGAAGAGGTTCTGGCACCCGATGAGATGCCGACAGACTTTGTGGCCCCTAGTAGTGCTCAGGAATTGACAACTGTGATTAAATTCCCTGGCAGAATTGTTTGGAACCAGCGGATTTGCACTTGGCAATTGTTACTCCGCAAAATTTGTCGTCATCAGTGAAGCAGTTCATTGATTCATTTTTCAGAGTGATGAACTCTCCACGGACTCGAAACCATGCTCAGTGACTTTGGACAAGCAGACGCCGGAGGAATGGCCATCTAACTCACAGGGGCAGCTATTGATTTGGAAAACCCGTAGACGATATAATTGCATTCATTTTTAACACGCAGATGCTCAAATTGTCATCTGACAATTCCTGTGTCTGAGCAGGTGATATATGGGTGTCCAGGTTCAAGAGGTAATGAGACACTGGGTGTTAGAGTACAATGTAGTAGACTTTAAATCTAAGTTGTTAGCGTGCGGTGTGGAGACTAATAGTAAAGTGCTAGTGTATCTAATGTATGGTGCATTCAGATGGATTTATTTTATGATCTCACCCTCAGTTATATAATGATGGTGTTTGTACTAGTGTTCAACCACTTTGGGTTGGCCAGGGTAAAACCTCATATGATCAGTATGAGAAATCTTATGCACTCAGTATATTTTCTAGAAATAAATATATCATATTCTCTGT
>LUCW03000154.1:2500-25000 GCA_001586965.3 Sphaeroforma sirkka
CACACCACACACACACATATATATATATATAGTATATATATAGTATATATTTATAATAATAATAATAATAATAATATTAATATATATACACACACATACATATATATGGGTATCAATGTACTAATACTAATGTTATAAGCTATAGTATATATAATATCTGTTACATATGCGACAACAGTTCCACCTTACCGTTTAAAACATATATTTACGGCTTTTAATCTCTTGGTCGAATAAATATATCATAGTATCCTTATCGTGCCAAGTCAAGCAATACACCTTGCTATTCGTTCACACTCGTGGACACGTACCTTGAAACTAGGGATATCACCCGCCACTATTTTACAGAAGATACAGCTTGACATGGTTTCGTGTTGACGCAAAGGCAAACTTTTGTGATACTATTCAATATGCTGTTTAATGTTTGATTTTTAGATATAGACAATATATAAATAAAATCAACACTGCTAAAACGCGCGAGCGACGGCCCGCATAATAATAGGTATGTATTTCACATTAAAAATAACAGTCTTTTGAAAATTGAACACAGAAGGATATAGGCCTATAAATAGCCGCCTACATTGACTAGTGACTACACTAAATGAGAAGACTGTAAAAAAAAAAACAAAAAAAAACACGATCTCTAGTTCTCTACTGATAGTCTGATACTGACTACTTTTTACATAATAATACATAGTCACGGGCGGAGAGAGAGAAGAGAAGAACAAAAATATGACTAAAGTAAATAGCGGCCACAGACTCCACAGTACAGACTCCACAATCCGCACTCTCGGAGAACTCGGATGGACAAGAATATGTTTTATTTTATGTTTTTTAAAAACAAACAACAAAAAAAGTTATTCCTACTATATTTTTACTCCACACTCTACACTGTACAGTCAACACTCTACACACCACTGTCTCCAGTTATGTGCGGAGACTCTGGGGAGAGTCTCTAGTTCTCCGCTCTCCACACATAACCTTCTAAATTTACAGTCCACAGTCCACAGTCCACGGTCGACACAGGTCTACGGACTCCATGCCCGGTATTTCGGACTCCATGCCCGTTATTTTAAAAATAAAAAAAAATGGCCCAAACTGAAAAGTGAAAACTAAATAAATATTTACCAAAAAAAAGAAAGAACTTGTGTTCACCGGTCTAAAGAATTGCAAAAGAATTTGAATTGAGTCTGTATTGAGGATGACTGCGCACGAGTCATTTATTCTACATGCCAAACTAGGGTTTTCCCTATTTCAACTAGTTTTACATATCGAAAACCAGCTATTTTTAGAATATGTATCCATTTCGAAAATCGTCCAAAAATTAGACGGACACAGTCAACTCACAGACAATCTCAAACTCACAGAGACACAGTCACACAGATATTTCACCTCTTATTTACTATTTGTATGTAAATAAATAGAGAGAAAGAAGCAAGAACAAATATGCCTGATCGGAGTTCGGACTATTACGCAAAAACTGAAAAAACTACGTACATATCATACCAGTCCATAGCCAGGGGCCCAGTGCTCAGCAAAGCTCAATACGTTACGATATGTTCTCATACACGGTAAACATAAAGGCGAATTTTTAAAAAGGATAAACGATATAACGTTTTGTTTCAAATATGGTGAATGAAATTTTGAAACTTGCCAGGTGTACCTATTTCAAATGAAACGGACTATATAGCTCAAATTCCACTGATGGTGGCTATTTCTGGTGCCAAAATTTATGGACACAATCGGATCATAGTATGACCCAGTCATATGGGAGATGGACTTTATGGTAAATAAATTAAAGTTGAACGTAAATCGATATGATATTTTCATATTAATTGTTTCACTTTCTGACTTCTGACTGTTGCTCATTTTGTTTTGTTTTGTATTTTCAGAAGGCTATGAGAATGAAATTTTGTTTTTTTTGATTTTGTTAAAAAAATTTAGAAAAACCGAATGCATTTTGACAATTCAAAATATTTTAGCGAATCCAGATTCGACTTTCAGTTCCAGTTTTTATCGGTATTTAATATTATATCCCACAAGAGAGCCGCCATAGGCCGTAGATCTTTGCAAAGTGTGACGTATGTAGAATTGTAGTTGCCGATAGCCTGATGTACAGATAAAAATAACAATATCAATGTTCAAACTCTATTTACAGAGCACTGAGAGCAGTGGGGGTTTTTTTTGTTGATTTATTAATACTTTTATTGCAATAGAGCGTGATTGAAAATATGCTAAAGTATCCTCTCTTGGAGAATTCGAGAATCGAGAAGCAATTCACGGGAGTGTATCTAAAAAACTCGCTGGCTATAAACCATCACACGAAAGTAAAACCGTCAATGAGACCACCTGGCGGTTTGCGCGCCACTTCACTTTACTAGTGTGAAGTTTGCAACCAACCTGAAGTTAAATGAACTTAGCTGGCTTTCCTTTTCCCTTCTTTCGTGTGACCTCGCAGGCTTTACAATTTAACTTAGGTTGGTTGCAAACTTCGCACTAGTAAAGTAGGCTTTCCAGTAGCATACATATTGATAGCTAAGAAGTAGAGACCTGTACTCTAGTAGAGAGGCATGGTCGCATGGAGCGGCAACCTGTTCCATAAATACCGGCTTTATGGGCGTCTTGCCTAAACTAGTAACCACACTATGTTACAGGTCACTACGGGTCCCGGGGGGTCGGGGGGACTGGGATCTGGGATCTGGTCAATGGTTGTATCGAAATTTTGTTTCAAGAGATTATGCAGCCAATAAAAATCACTACGCATTGTTTCAATTTTTTGTTTCCAATTGCTTTCAACCTCAAATCACATTTTTTTAAAAATTGGATATATATAAATATTTGGGTAAAAACATAGCCTCATATGTAAAATTATTCTAGAAGGCTTTGCTAAAATATGTTTGTTTGTTTTTTAAAAACAAATAATATACAAAATAGTAAAAGAAGCATAGCCCACTTTAGAAACAAGTCAAAAGAAGAATTGAGAAAATTCGAATGACGAAAAACCAAGAAGAGTAGGAAATTGTGTAGGATTGTGAATGTGGAATTGTGGAGTCGTGGACTGTTCACTGTTCAGTGTTCACAACTTCACTGTAGTATGACGTATGTACTATGTAGTGCCACTCGTCTGGGACTTTGGACCCTCTGTCTGGTCCTCTGGGGGGAGGGGGACTGGTTAGTGGATAGTGCTTACTGGTGCCACTGGTGGCTGGCGTGACTGGACTCTACTACCACTAGTAGAGAGAGTGAGTAGAGTCTAGTAGAGTTATTTTAAACACTGCTGGACTGCTGGAGGACAGGAGTACCTGGTCTCTGGAGTATGGAGTGTGGAGTGACTCGACTGTGGAACTTAGTGATAAGTGTGATTGTTTTGGAATTGGTGATTTATTTTTGTTTTTGTTTAGGGTATTGTAAAATATCTACCAGTTATTATTTACATTTTGCAAATTGAAAAAAGCAAAAACTTACATTTTGAAAAATAGTCTTCTTCCATAGCCCGCTAAATATATATATTGATATTAGAGGGTCATGCTTCTTCTGTCTTTGTTCCTCTCTTCTTGTCTCTCGACTTTCTCATATACTGATTTTGAATATCGGTTTTTTTAAAACTATTAGAGGTGCAGTTTTCATGTTGTTAGTGCGAGGGTGCTCTAGTGATGCTACAGACATGGCGTCTTTTCTCAGGGCCTTCTAAATACCTAATTATTCCGTCACAAGTCTTATTTTGGTGATTGGGTCAAATCCGGTTTTTGGGTTTGGGCATGATTTCGATATTTTTGGGCCGTTTTAAACCCCTTGATAGGTGGATGGGGTGTTAAATTTTTTTGTAGTTCTTGTGTTTTTTTTTCAGTTAGAATGTTTAAAAAAACCCCCAAACGAGAAAAAACCTACATATTCGTACTTTAGAATCCTTTTGAGATATCTCTTAAAAATTGGAAAGGTTAAAAATATCAATTTATCATGATTCATACATAATTAGCCGTTCAGGAGGTTATGTAGAAGGCGACATGGATATTTATTATTGTTAAATTTTTTTACTGAAATAGATATATATTTTGTAAAGAAGGCTATTTTGTTTTGTTTTTTATATTGTTTTTTTTAAACCAAATGACAAATCTGAACTGTACAAAGATAAATATTTATTGACAAAAACAACATCATTTTTTTTAACTGATAATTTGTATTGTAAATAGTTCTTATTTTAAAAAAACAAAACAAAAAAGTCCTCTGACTCCTCAAGTGCAAAAAAAAAATGTAGATATGTATGTATTATAAATATAGGCACAACCTTGCATATCAAGATGACTATGATACGTTGATAAATGAATGTATAATACATATATATCTATATATCTATATATCTATATATCTATATATTATATATATCTATATATCTATATATATATATATATCTATATATATATATCATATATCATATATCTATATATCTATATATATCTATATATCTATATATCTATATATCTATATATCTATATAATCATATATATATATATCTATATATCTATATATCTATATATCTATATATATATATATATATATATATATATATATATATATATATTTATATATATATATATATATATATATATATATATATATATATATATATATATATATATATATATATATATATATATATATATATATATATATATATATATATATATATATATATATATATATATATATATATATATATATATATATATATATATATATACATATACATATATATATATACATATAATTATATATATCCCTAAAAATTGTACAAAAGCCACTTTGAAAAAACAAAAAAACTCTTATGTAGCCTACTATTGTTTTTGTTAAAAATAAATAGAACACAAATAAAACAAATATGGGGGTTTCTTCGAGACCCCGATCAATGGATCCATTGGCCCGATTGTATATTTTTGTTTTTGTAAAAAATACAAAAAAACAGCATGGCATCGCTGGTATTTAAAATAATTAAATAATAAAATCTTATCGTTCAACTTTAGGGATATTTAATCTTCTTCAAAAAAAATAGAATATTTGAGGGGCTAAATTAGGGCGAACTGTGTGGCACATGAATATGATTGTTGTTAGATACAATTTTTTCCATAGCTCTTTGACATGTGATAAATAGACCCTTCTTCTCTCTCTTGTGTGTGAGAGACAGAAAACTGAATTATATTTTTGAAGAAATTTGAGGACATACATAGTCAGTCGTCAGTTGTCAAGTCGTTAATCGTCGGTCGTCAGACGTCAAGTCGTCATAGGAAGACAACTATCTTATTTCTCTACTTCTTTATGTTTATTTTACTCTTGCTGAGCATGTGTAATTTATTATTATAAAGAATGTTTATATTTCGTACAACCAGAAGAAGAAACCCCCTCCCCCCCCTATTTTACCTCCATTGTATTTATTATCCAAATTGAATGATGATGTCATGATATAGATTATCGTCGGTCGTTGTCAATGTCATTGACAGAACTTCTGTATCGGAACTTCGGAAGTTGGTCAGATGGAGTTCAAAACTTTATGCCACGCCTCAAAAAAAGCCCCCAGTTTTAGTAATTTTGAGTTTTTGAGAGTGTGCCCGACCCGCTGACTCGCCGTCATAACAATTTAGGTGCGGGAGTCTTATGGAGACCAGATGGAGACTGGAGTTGTGAGCCAGTTGACCGCTGAATCCCGAGTACCGACTACTGAGTAGTGCTTAAAATCGGAGATTTTAGATTTATGAGAATATCACAAAATGTACTAATTGTCTAGAGAGAAATATGAAATTGTATAAAAGACTGTGAGAACTTATGCTGGTCCTGGAGTGACCTGGGCTCGTGGAGTCCTTGGACAACTGCCGGTATTATGGTACTGGCCTACTGCTGCAAGCCTGGTACCTGCTGGAGGCCTGCAGTGCTGGGGCTTGGGGCTGGGCCCTCGGCTCCCTGGCCTTTTGGCCCCTGGGGCTGGGAGGGCCCATGGTGGCAGAATGGCAGGGCCTGAGACGTTGCAGCGTAACGTTTTCAATTTACAAAGTATTTAAACTTTCTCTCCTTTACAGGGTGGCCCTAAAATTCCTACGAGGTTCACTACTGGTGTCGTATTTAAGTTTTGCCATACTGACGACTGGCAGGTTGTTAAGCTGTCTACCCCGCCAGCGGGCTAAACGCGCCACTGATAGGCCACCAACAACATGCACCTCTCTCTTGTGCTTGTATTTACGTTAAAAAAAATGGTAAATATGGCTTTGTGACAGGATGGCCACTGGCCGGGCAGTCTGCCTGTCAGTCTGACTGACTTTAAATAGGTAAGTAGGCTTTAATCGGTCGGTTTCACATTTTGTGGCCAGAAGTTCAAAAATGGGTACACTATAGTGGCCAACTTAAATATCAAAATATTATTTCTAATTTTTAAAAAAGGCCAAAATATACACCGTGTATAACGTTACAACGGTTTCAAATGATTTTTTTTTAAAGTAAAAGTTAAACGTTAATCCTGTGAGTGGCTCTCTCTAGAGAGGGGCCGCTAGGCTGAGACAGCAGTTTTCGTTGGCGGGTGGCGTGAGCCCGCGTGAGTTGTGAGTCGTTGACTCCTGAGTACTGACTGGTCAGTTATACCTATCAAACTCTTGTCACTGACGAGTGATGCCTGGTACCCTTTTAGTGGTTTGTTCGTACCTTTACAAAAAAAAATCTATAGCCTCCTAGAAATTTCAAATTTGAACAGAAAATAGACAAAGGTTTCTCATAGGGTCCCGGATAGCGGCTGGGGAGTAAAATAAGTTTTCTTATATAAATTGTTGCTGAAATACATTGTACAACATGTAAAAATATTAAAAAATATATATTTAAAAAAAAAAACAAAATACATAATTTGATACTTTTATAATACATAAAACAAAAGACAAACAAACAAACAAAAATATAAGAATAGCATAAATAGATTTTTGTTCAATTTTAGAAGGCTATGGATATTTATATAAAGCAAAGTTGTCGAATAATCGTGAAGGTCAAACTGTAGCAATAATACAGAGAAGTGTCTTGTTGCTGTAATTTTTCATAATATACTATTTTTCGTGCCCAAATAAGATCAACTGAAGATGGCAAGTTCTACACGGGTGGCTCCTCTAAGTAGGGACAGTCTCTTCATAGGCTCTTTGCTAGATTCGAAGTCACAAGCGAGTTTGGCCAGCTACAGTTTAGAAGAATTGCAATTTTCTTCTACATTTCGTCACCAATATACTCAGGATCATCCAGATAAGAAAGAGAAGGGTATTCCTTACAGTTTAGAAGTTCATCGGGTACTAGATGTAATCGAGCAGAGGGGAGAACATAAAGTTGCTACAAACCGAGAGGTGCTCTGGGAGTGTGTGGAGAGAAGGTTTGTTGGGAAAGAATTTGAAAGGTATTCTGGGGTCGAGTATACTGGTGAACCCGTAGATACTGTACTACAATCTGCAAAGAATGATAAGTATCGATATTCTCGCATATTGTCTTTATGGTTCAAGAGGATATTATGGGCGCGAAATGTGAATGCAACGTGAAGTCTAAATTTAGACCTTTAATGGGCACACTTCCCGGCTGTGAAGTAGATCGACTTGCAGTTTACAATTATAAGTCTATACTACTTTCGTCTATACATCATCACAGATATCCTACAATGTATTGTAGTATCAGTTGTAAGAGGTATGAATGAGGGTTTTAGTCCGAGGCGACAATATAGTATCAGATTTTACATTCGGGCATATTTTAATGATTGCTAGAGGATATATGTACCAACTGTAAAATGCTGCACCTGGATGTCGGTGAGAAGTAAGAAATTGCTGATGCAACTGGGAGGTCAGTTGACTTTCAACTTGAGAGTCAGTAGCACTGAGTCACTGACGTGGTCACACAAATTGTTGTATGAACTTCGCGAAAATTCACACAAAAAAACCGCCGCTCTTGGGTTTAATTATCGAGTTCCGAGTACCTCGAAGGAATATAGCTGCACTCGATACAATAGCAGACTCGAGCACGTGTTATTACGCGACACCCTGTAGCATCTAAATAATTACTGGCAAGCTTCCGGCTTTGTTTCGATTATACACTGCTTCAGATTTGTATGTGTACGAACGAAACTTGATGGGCCTATCTGGATCTGACTTCAATATTTTTAAAGACTAGCGTGGTGAATTAAACCTCCTCACACAGTTACCCTAAAGTAGTTTCTTCAAAACAATATCCAACAATTCGACAATGTAATAGGGCAATACTATATATATATTAAAAGCAACAAACCTCATCTAAGTACCATTTTGAATAATCAATTTTATTTCCTAAGTACGTGTCCTTGACTGAGAAATCCACAGCGTGTTTCTCTTAGATACTTGTTGAGATCGGTCTATATATATATATATATATGTCCTCAACTGAGGAGTTCAATACAAAACAAGAGTACCACTGTAGATATAACGGCGCTGTGTCGTGTCTGGTCAATAGAAAAATCTCTTTTGTCCTATGTAGTAGTGTAATCTAAGATTGTCACAACGAGACAGGTTCGAAACGTGTCCTCCCGCTTTCTCCCACGCTCGACTTCTACTCTATAGACAGACACCAGAAGGACAATGTGTGTAAAGTTGTATACGATAGTAAATACAATAATAAATAACGCCTATTTAAATATTTACTGAATATCATACAGTGTATTTTTATTTATTTAATTTTTGGCCCCGGTCTCATCCCCAGAAAAAGTGAAAATTAGTCCATTCACAGCAGCCAGCTGCTACTTGGATTCTTGGAATCTCAAGCATGGGTACCCAACAAGTCCCCAACTCTAGTTTCATGAATTTGGGACACCTGTCCAGGACTTCAGAACTCCCTGAGTACCCCCTGTGACCAGGTCTGCCGTCTGTCACAGTGATCACTGACGTCTACCAGGTCTGTGTCGACCTCTTGCAGTCTTGCTTCAACATTATATATTTGTTTTGTTTTAAAATAAACCAAAAAAGAAATACTATTTTTTGTATTTGTTTTGTGTGAAATTTTTACAATTGGCAACTGATTGTTTCTTCCGTTGACATTTGGCTATGTTTATTACACACAACAAGAAGAATGTATTGAAGCTCGCTCTACTCTCTCTCTCTCCGTAGAGAGGCTGGGAGAGGGCCTCTAATCCTCTTAAGTATTGTTGTGAATTTTTTATTTGTGTGGACTCAGTAGTCTGTAAAGCCTACCGCCTATGTATGTAGTATGTAAATACGACAAATTATTGAAATTAAACTAACGTTCCGCCATTGGGTTTATACGTTCAACGAGCACCGTTCAATGGGTCAAAAGCGCGACCCAGATAGTGAACGACTAGGGTTGGGTTTTTAAACCTTAAGCCCTAAAAAACCTAAAACCCTAAGACCTAAACATATTTAGCCACATAATGCTGTTAGACCGACAAACGAGTGAGAATAAGGACAAACTTTGGTGACATGCGTGACTTGAAATCTAAACTCTTCTCATGATGTATACTGGACCGAACTATGGTAATATACGTTCGAAGTTGTACGTTTTAATACGGGTGGAATTTAACCTCTATTTATTAAATATGAGGTTAGGTACTCTATTTAATATTTTTAAATAAACTCTACTGCAGTCTGCAGGAGGTCTGCAGGCTACAGAGCCTCCAGACTCAGAGCGGGAGTGGTGACCTAGGGAGAGTGACTGGACAAGAGCACAAAATATTTTTATCGTGTGTGTTGGATACAACTTTTGGAGATGTGGACAAATAACCAATTTACGACACGGATATTGTCTGTAAATATAATCGTGTGATGAATCTGCGCTGGTGTTTGCCATTCTCTATTTTACGACACAACGTGACGGGTTGATTTTTTTAAATAAGTGCTGATATCTGGTCGGCATGAGCGTGGTCGTGCGTGTTTTTTAAAAACGGTTTGTGTCTGTTTTTTTTTTTTAATAGTTTGATATTCGGTTAGAATTGCAGGACTCGCGGTGTGGCCTACTGGCCTATGGGGGAATGTGGCTGATGGTCGGGACTCATGGGAATGAGAAGTGGTGAGTGGTCGGTCGCCCACGAGAAAGTCTTGGTGGAAATATTGGTTCACACGGGGAGGATACAGATATACACACACACGCTTCGTAGTCGGCACACTTCGTTTTCTTTAAAAGGGCTAATATAGCAAGGTTGTCAAAACCACCTTTTATCAATATACCAATCGCGACCATGAGTGTCCTATCTGCGAATATCTTTGACATGCTTCAGGATGATGCTGACAGCGGTAGCGTTGACTCATCTGTAAAGAAGATTGAGCCCAAAGCCGCTGTCGCCCCGGCACCGGTAAAGAAGACTGCCCCTCCCCTAAGAAGGAGAGCCAGAGGGACAACAAACCCCGTGGTGATGGATCATGTACGTATCTGAGTAACCTTTTGTCTACTACTATATGCATCTGCATATGCTCATAAGATCGCGATTGCTGTTTTCACTCAGACGTATTAGACGCTGAAATTGCTTGTGGGCGCATTAGTAATATTTGGATCGTCGTGTTCGTCATTTTCGTCATGTATCCAATTCACTCTATATATGAGCTTATTGATGTCACTCGTACCGTTATATATTTTTATTTGTGTGACTGGAAGACATGCTATTTTTCGTTGTAGCACCAGGCTTATCTACTGGTTATTATTGTGTGGTCGTTGTGACGATGCACTCTTCTGTTTCATGAGCTTCATGATTAAAATAATGGTGTTCTAGTGTAAGAGCTCTGCAAGGTTAAAATGTTTCGGGAGAGTGCATATTATAGTTTGTTTCGTAGTAGCTTATGCTGGTGACTGATGTGATGTATTGCTGCGTGCAGTTTTGTGAAGGAGGGCTTGTTTGTTACTTTGTAAAAATAAAGCTTGTGTTTTCTTTTGTATATATTGTCCATGATCTACGTGCTGTAAATGCAAGTAGATTTGACGCGATCAATTATTGTTTAGCAGGGCTCGCCGTATTCCATCGTGGCTAATATCGTGTCTTGTTTATAGGTTAAGCATTTTACGTTTACCACCAGCCATGTATTAAGTCTTATATTATCTGCTCTCTATAGCTCGTGGTGGTCGTGGAGGTGCCCGAAACGGTAGCGAGCGTCGCCAAGGTAACGATTACCAGAGTCGTGGAGACGGTGAAGTGCGTGTACGCTCTGAGCCTCGCGAGCCTCGCCAGCCACGTGGTGATAAGGGAGGAACATCCAACAACAATAGAGATCGCCACTCTCGTGGACCCAAGGGATCTGGACAGCAGAGAGAAAAGAAGGACGGCCACGGACGTCACAACTGGGGTGACTCTGTGGAAGCTCAGGCTGCTGTTGACGGTGTGGTACCCGAAGAGGGCACTGGAGAATCTGTGGAGCCTGAGGCACCCAAGGAGCCTACTCCTGAGGAACTAGCTGTAAGTTTAAATTCTGTAGGCAGTATTTGGGTTGTTTATTTGGAGGCTTTATGTTTTAAATCAGTGCAAATCGAAAATCGAAACGAGACAGCTATGCGAGCTTTGTAGTATGTAGTTTTCTGTAGAATGATGCTAATCTACAATGTGGCTCAGTATGTATAGTATAAGGGGAAATTTGGAGGATATGCCTCTATATTGCTTCAGATTTTTTATAGGAGAAGCGAATATGCTCGTATTGTACCATTCTGACTGTCTCTGTCTCAGCTGATTAATCACAGTCGCACACAACAACCTATAGTTTTAACAGTTTGCTCTGTATGACGATTGTGTGTTCGCCTGCAACGACTACGTAGAACAGGTGTTGTATATAGTACACTTTCTGAGTCTTTTCTCACGGTACGCCTTCACTACGTCTGTATTGATTAGGCCAAGGCCGAGCGCGAGGCAGAGGAGAAGCAGATGACACTTGCTGACTACCAGAAGCAACAGGCGGAGAAAAAGGTGGCTGCCGAACTTTCCGTTCGACAAGCTGGTGAGGGTGTCGACAACTCGGAGTGGAAGGACACGGTTGTCATGACCAAGAATGACGAGGTATTTGCTTGTGTTCGTTATGGTGTACTCTAGTGTTGTATTTTTGAGGTATGAACCGATTTGGGTTCTGAGCACTTATGGGTTTACTTTGCTCCCGGAAGAAACTGAGCTGTTTCTTAACTTCATTGCTAAGATCGAGAAACTCCAACTCTCGCTTCATAGCTTACGTTTGAGATCGCTGCACTCAAACTGGCAGGATTTCTGGAACTTGCGTGGTACTTGCACATTGAGCTGGAAATATAAGCATGTCGTATTGTATATTGCGAGCATGCGTATCGCAACGGATTACAAATTAGTTCACATGGCTGAAATAGCTAATCCACGTATGTTGTATGGAAGCTTTGATAATAATTGTACGAATACTCAACCTTGACCACACTTCCTTTTAATCAGCAGAGCGAAGGTGGTGTTGCCCCCGGATCAAAGAACCGCAAAAAGAAGGGAAACAAGAAGGTCGTTTCTGAGGCTGCCCCCATCGATATCAAGTACAACGATGAGCAACAACAAGGAGCACGTGGTGGCTTCGGCGGCCGAGGAGGGTAAGTTTGAGGGAGCTATGTACGGTTCGTAAGAGTGTCGCATCAATGATTTGAATCTTATGTTTTGTGACCGGTAGTAACCTTGCTAGGGAGTCTTTTCTATTAGCACAGTAACCTCATGTTATTCTCGTTGGCACGAGTTCGAACAATGTGTTCGTG
The DNA here is from genome assembly GCA_001586965.3 of Sphaeroforma sirkka. Classification (NCBI taxonomy): domain Eukaryota; class Ichthyosporea; order Ichthyophonida; genus Sphaeroforma; species Sphaeroforma sirkka. Next base: position 15,212 of record LUCW03000154.1, read on the forward strand.
TACGGTTAAATTAATTGGGATTATTTTTACTCGTTGGCGTCGATCCTTATGTTTTACTTCTGTATTAATTAATGTTTGACATCAATCTTTATGTTTTACTTCTATTGATTTATGTTTCTTTATTTTACTTCTGTATTACTGTATGTTTGCCATCGATCCTCATACTGTACTTCTGTATTAATTTTTGTTTGCTTTCGGCTTGGCCTCTCAACAGACGTGGAGGACGTGGAGGACAACGAGGTGGACGTGGAGGCCGCAGCAGCAACGCCCCATCTCTTGCTGACGAGAGTGCTTTCCCATCACTTTAAGTCTAAACTTAGTTTGGCACCTACCTCCCATACAATTGAGTGCGATCGGACGGCGGAACGGGTGGCAACGTGCATGCAAAGGCTCAAGCACACTGTATCTGTGTTTCGGTGTGTGTACGTATGAAATGAGCGGCAGGGTTAACGCGTTGTGGCCTGTTATCACACCGTTTGGCGGGTATGGGATGGGTGGAAGAGGGGCTGCAGGAATAATCTGTTCTCTGCTCTTGTCACAGGATTCGATCATACCAACCGTCGGCCTGTACATACTTGCTTGTATCTTGGTTTGCTCTTTACATAGTTTCTTTCGAACACTCACTTCACTGGTACACTAGGCACTCCGTGTTCGTGTCATGTGTATATATGGTCAGTATAACAGCTGAGCACGAGACACGTGTACACACGTGTGGGATGTTCTTTTTTCTGAGCGCTGCTACTTGTCATACCCAGTCGAACGGGACCATGCCCACACACAATATAGGCTGTGTTAATTCACGTAAACATGTGAGTACCCGTATAGAGAATTTAATTGGGGATAATAAGTGGGCTTGCTGTAGGGAAGCGTAGACACGATGCTGGGCTTATGTCGTTGGTTGGTGGGTCTCACCAATAGCGTATGTTGTATAAATATTAATAAAGGAAGGTATCATTAGGGTCATTTACTACAAACATCACTGTTGAAGCGTTCAAAATATAGATCGTATGTGCTCTACAGTCGTAAAGATTTATTCATTATTTGTACATTTGTGTATTTTACGGGTATATAGTTATCTGACTTGACGCACACTCCCCGTTTGGGTTGAATATCTCAATTAAATATTTGAATATACTTATGGGTATCTGAAACAAAGATGGTGCTGTTATCAATCTTACTGCACACCAGAATTAGGTATCTCACTCGACGCACAGTGCAGTTGTTGTTTTTGAGTTCCTCAATATATTAATGAAGTATACTTGTGGGCATCTAGTGTATCATTACTACCTATCAAGGAAACAAAGCAACTTCAGCTGCGATCCATCCGTGCCATACATACTCTAAATTGTGTACTATTTTGGTATATAGTTGTTTTCCATTTGTGCCATGCACCCGGGTGGTGCATTCAGATGATACACACGTAGTCAACATTTCTTTCGTCATTAGGGGTCGATTCATTAAAACCGTGCCATGAGCAAGTGTATCTGAAAGGGGTTTTGTGACAAATCGGACAGCTCTCAGTATTACAAAGCGGTCGCATGCCGGCCTGGGTTTGTCGTTGGGGATCTTTTCACGAATCCGTTCCACGAACATTATCTAAAGGCGTTTTGGCGAATCAGATTTCTGTCAATATTACAAGCGGTTATATAATAGACTTCGAAATCGAACAGTTGTATGCCGACCTGTTTTTCTGAAATTGATCATCTTCGCCGTATTTGGATTAATGGATGACTGGCTAACCCTGATTGACCTTCAAACTTGTGGAATGTCGCTGCAGTTTTAACGTGTAGTAGAGTCCAACTGAAATAATAGTGAAGTAGTATAATCGCATGCCGCAATCATTTTCATCTTGATCACCATTGCTTATGTGGTGTAAAAATTGAAGTCCTCGTCGAAAACCCTAATCCCTGTGTCCGTGCAGATCAACAGCAGCCTTTTGCTTGAGTAGTAGGGTTTTACGTAGTAGGGGTTCATATATAGATATAGTTCATAGCCTTCTGAACGAGATGTGCTTATTGAATAGCTTAGATCAACTCCGATATTGAAAACTATGAACTTACGTATTGTCCTACGGGATGAATTGGTCCGGTACACTAGGTACCGAACAGTCAGAAGACAACGGCACACAAGGTGCCAAAAGGGTGCCAAGGAGAAGGACTACAATTGGGTAATTATACTAGTGAGAGCAGCTTGACTTACTTTGTGGTGAAAGGACACGGCAGGAGCTGATGCAGTACGGCAAGAATGGGGTTGAAGTTGGAGGACAGCCGGGATGAAGATAAAGGTTGACGTGAGGGGAGACCTACTATGGGAAGTGTCAGAGGACACCTGACCAAATGAAGCTGCGGTGGTTGGTGAGCCGCATAGTGTCAGTAAGGTGAGCCGCATAGTGTCAGTAAGGCATCAACGATATAGCGATAGTATGGGAGAAGCTACAGTAGAGGTCTGAAAGACCACCACAGGTTGACACTATGCGTGCAAGAGAATGTTGTGACGATGAAGAGGAGAGAAACAAGTGTCAGAATTAGCCTGCTGAAGGATATATATGAAGGAAACACAATATGAGCATCCAGTTCATATCTTAGCAGTCACTGATCGGATATCATACTATTATGCTCATACCTTCTAAAAATACGTACACTGGTTTTTAAATAAAGAGATTCGGTCATCTCAAAAATACAGTGACGTCACCAAATTTTGAAGCATATTTGGCTTGTCATGTTTTTAGGAGGCTATGTATAGTTAACATACGTACGTCTACATTCGCCTTGTATTTAGTTGCGTACATTTGCTTATAGTTGCGTGCATCCGCACTGTTGGTGTACTCTCTAGCTATGAGTTTAATGTGGAGAAGCATCACAGTTCGAAATGGGTCAATATATGTCGCGGACTAGGCGGACTAGATCATCCCAACTACCACGGAATACAGCGTATAATGCGACACCCTCTACTATGGGTGCCCACACACCCGCAACTACGCACGCACTCATCGCCGGAGATACAAGGGCACCACCAGTTACTTTAAAACGTTCGCGTACGAAAGATCCTGGTAGTGAAGATGAAGAAGGAGATAAAGCCCAAATAAAGAAGAGACGAGTTGAGAACACATATTATCAGGTTTTAGGAGACCTAAAGCACACCTCGGAGTACATGTTCACACAGCTCTTTGAGAATGGCGTGGGTAGTGATGTGTGCATAACGACGTTGGGTCACTCGTGGCATCTGCATAAGGTAGGTGTGCACTTGTCTGGGATTATAGTACGTTGTACGTTGAGTATTAGTCTTTAGTGAAGTAGATGGACTAGGCATATCGACTTATTTGATTGTATGTTATCTTGTACGTTCTGTGCTAGTCCTTAGTGGAGTAAATGTATTGAGGTACATCAACAAAGGTACAATAGCACTTCGTTCCTGTGATAACTGACAGAATAGTTGTGACTAACTTTCCAGTACTTGGGTCCATCTGAGACCTTATCTGAGGTAGTCAAAGCATACATCCCAGGAATGACCCTGTTCGTATTATCATTATTCGCACAAGTCATGCGCATGTCACTTCAATCCGCTTATGTATACTCCTATCTACATGCACGTGTGCGATGGCTATCTAGTTGATCGGCTTCTCACAGTCTGGAGTGTCCCGATTCGTAAAGACTTCTAGTTCAATCCGAACGGAATATAGGGAATCGAATGTATACCTGCGAGTATAGTACTTACAACCCCTCTGCGCTTGTTGTGATTGTCGGATCTCCTCTACATAGGTACTGCTACGCCAATCAAAGTTCTTTGACTGTATGTTCTCGGGGAGATGGGCGGATGACAGCGACAGTAATGTGACACTCACAATCGACGATCCTAACATTGACGTGGCGGCGTTGTCCACGTGCTTTGCGTCCATGTATGGTGATAGCATTGTTATTACTGTGGATGGTCTGGTACGTATGTTGAGCCTGCTGTAATATATGTCATATATATTACTGTGGATGGTCTGGTACGTATGTGGACTCTGCTGTAGTATATGTCATAGATATTCCCCCTGGGCACATTTATGCCTGTGCAAGCTCGCTGTATTGGCTGAAGTCAGTGTGTGTTTCGCTTGCCGTTACATACTGTTGGGTTGGTTGGTGGTTCTTGGCGTAGGATACCTCTGGCACAGGCGATTCCTAGACCTGGGGTTGGCTTCATACTGTTTGAGTTTGTATCAGTACCCAAAGGTGTGCAGTAGCCGTATCTTACGCATAGCCTTGTCGTATGTGCAGCCCTTGCTTTGTAGTGATGCCATGTATGTTCATTCATAGATTAACGGAGAATAGTATGCTACATGATACATACAGTGGTGTTGCTTTGTAGTGATGTCATGTATGTACCTTCATAGATTGAAGGAGAATATTATGCTACATGATAAATATAGCGGTGTTGCTTTGTAGTGATGCCGTGCATGTCCATTCATAGATTAAGGGAGAGTAGTATACTGCATGATACATACAGTAGTGTTGCTTTGTACTAATGCCATGTATGTCCATTCATTGATTAACGGAGAATAGTATGCTACATGATACATACAGTAGTGTTGTTTTGTACTGATGCGACGTATGTCTATTCATAGATTAACGGAGAATAGTTTGCTACATGATACATACAGTGGTGTTGCTTTGTATTGATGTCATGTATGTACCTTCATAGATTGAAGGAGAATAGTATGCTACATGATAAATACAGTGGTGTTGCTTTGTAGTGATGCCGTGTATGCCCCTTCATAGATCAACGGATAATAGTATGCTACGTGGTAAATACAGTGGTGTTGCTTTGTAGCGATACCATGTATGTCCATTCATAGATTAACGGAGAATAGTATGCTACATGATACATACAGTGGTGTTGCTTTGTAGTGATGTCATGTATGTACCTTCATAGATTGAAGGAGAATATTATGCTACATGATAAATACAGTGATATTGCTTTGTAGTGATGACGTGCATGTCCATTCATAGATGAACGGAGAATAGTATGCTACATGATACATACAGTAGTGTTGTTTTGTACTGATGCGACGTATGTCTATTCATAGATTAACGGAGAATAGTTTGCTACATGATACATACAGTGGTGTTGCTTTGTATTGATGTCATGTATGTACCTTCATAGATTGAAGGAGAATAGTATGCTACATGATAAATACAGTGGTGTTGCTTTGTAGTGATGCCGTGTATGCCCCTTCATAGATCAACGGATAATAGTATGCTACGTGGTAAATACAGTGGTGTTGCTTTGTAGCGATACCATGTATGTCCATTCATAGATTAACGGAGAATAGTATGCTACGTGATAAAAACAGTGGAGCTCTGGCGCAGCGTAACGCTGTCAAGTCAAGCAATGAGATCACATCAACAAGCTGTGATAAATTCTTCGTCTCTCTTGTATTGTGGGCCAATATAGGATATGTACATCTGGCTTGTATATACTGGGTGTCTTTGACCTATGCATGCTGTCCACCTTTGGACCTACATCAACCTCTGGAGACCATTTGTAATGACTTCTCTGGCGTTTGCTAAATTCAGATATCGCTCGTGGCCAGCGCGACACTCCTGCAGCTCGACAACGTCCTCGACCGTTGCTTAGCAACCGCCAAGGAATCCCTGGACTCCAGCAACGTCCTCACTCTATACGAAGCCGCTCGCATGTACGGCATGACAGGCATAGAAACACTCACAGTCGACTACCTCAGCTCAAGAATACTCCTGTACGCAGAAGATACCCACATGCCACCCATCAACTGGCTACTCGGGCTGGATGCTGCGCTCATGCAGCGCCTTGTGGCGTCATCGGCGTTGTGGGTGTTCACAGTGGAGCTGGATGTGTACTCGCTATGCTGCATGTGGATGTATGTAGAGTGTGACATTGCATTGGTCGCATGCATTTGGTGTTGGTTGTGATTACAGTGGTGGAAGTATGTTGAGTGTGTTATTACATTGATTGCATGCATGGGTATTAGTTGTGGTTAGTGTGGTGGAAGTATGTGGAGTGTGACATTGCATTGGTCGCATGCATGGGTGTTGGTTGTGGTTAGAGTGGTGGATGTATGTTGAGTGTGTTATTACATTGATTGCATGCATGGGTATTAGTTGTGGTTAGTGTGGTTGAAGTATGTGGAGTGTGACATTGCATTGGTCGCATGCATTTGGTGTTGGTTGTGATTACAGTGGTGGATGTATGTTGAGTGTGTTATTACATTGATTGCATGTATGGGTGTTGGTTGTGGTTAGAGTGGTGAATATATGTTGAGTGTGTTATTACACTGATCGCATGCATGGGTGTTGGTTGTGGTTAGAGTGGTAGATGTATGTTGAGTGTGTTATTACATTGCTCGCATGCATGGGTGTTGGTTGTGGTTAGTGTGGTGGATGTATGTTGAGTGTGTTATTACACTGATCGCATGCACGGGTGTTGGTTGTGGTTAGAGTGGTGGATATATGTTGAGTGTTGTCACATTGATTGCATGCATGGGTATTAGTTGTGGTTAGTGTGGTGGAAGTATGTGGAGTGTGACATTGCATTGGTCGCATGCATGGGTGTTGGTTGTGGTTAGAGTGGTGGATGTATGTTGAGTGTGTTATTACATTGATTGCATGCATGGGTATTAGTTGTGGTTAGTGTGGTTGAAGTATGTGGAGTGTGACATTGCATTGGTCGCATGCATTTGGTGTTGGTTGTGATTACAGTGGTGGATGTATGTTGAGTGTGGCATTACACATGTGTTTTGGTTATGCTCAGGCCGTCTTTAAATCATCGTATCGTTTGGTTGTCTTACGTATGGTTAGCTGCCACATTTGACACCCTGACAGTTGTAGCTGCCACGACTATACTACACCTGCAAGGGTGGTTACGATGGGGTGGTCACGAATACACGAATGCCCACGAGCACGTGACACTGTAGTGGGTCATACGGTTTATATATCACCTGCATATCACTTCTATTAATCTATACTACAGCCACGCTCAGATTCAACACGTGTGTCACACTGTAGTGGGTCATATGGTTTATATATCACCTGCATATCACTTCTATTAACCTATACTACAGCCACGCTCAGATTCAACACGTGTGACACTGTAGTGGGTCATAAGGTTTATATATCACCTGCATATCACTTCTATTAACCTACAGTACATGCACGCTCAGATTCAACACGTGTGACACTGTAATGGGTCATACAGATTATATATCACCTCCATATCACTTTTATTAACCTACACTACATGCACGCTCAGATTCAACACGTGTGACACTGTAGTGGGTCATATGGTTTATATATCACCTGCATATCACTTCTATTCACCTATACTACAGGTACGCTCAGATTGAACGCGATACTATTGAGGAGTACATTGACAAGACATCGTCCGACGACTGCAGTAAACTGCTTAAGGGCTGGTCCGAAGAGTTTTTCTCGTCCTGGGCTAAAGGTGCGTGTGCATGTATCTGAGCTAGAATACAACAGATTGTCTGTTCTTATGGGGTTGTGTCATAGACTGGACTTGGGTAGGCTAGTGAAGTATGCAGTAGCACCTGTCACCTTGAGTTTAGAACCGGTTGGCCCTAAGGGGTCATTATGATATAGGTAACCCTGCCGATGATTGGGCTTGTGTAGGCTAGTGAAGTATGTAGTAGCACCTGCCACCTTGATATTAGGAATGGTTGACCCTAAGGGGTCCTTAAGATATGGGTAACCCTGCCGATGATTGGGCTTGTGTAGGCTAAGTATGTAGTAGCACCTGCCACCTTGATATTAGGACCGGTTGGCCCTAAGGGGTCAGTATGATATGGACTTAACCTCTTGTGATCAGCGTTGCACTGTTTTATACTGGCTTTGGTGCTATATATATTGCGTTGTTGGCAAATATTGCATCTCCCGTTCTGCCCTGAAAGAGAGTATGAGATTTGTAACTATGTGACAGGTCACTCTACCATAGGCTTTGGCTATACTATAATCAAAATAGTTCTAACCCTTGCTTAGGTTCAGCTATTTATAACTATGAGATAATTAGCTATGTGATAGGGTCACTCTACCGTAGGCTGTAGTTGTACTAAAATCAACAGGCTTGCAGCCCTTGCTTAGTCTCAGCTATTTATAACTATGAGGTTGTTGGCTATGTGATAGGGTCACTCTACCATAGGCTGTAGCTATACTACAATCAACAGGATTGCAGCCCTTGCTTAGTCTCAGCTATTTATAACTATGAGATTGTCAGCTACGTGAAAGGGTCACTCTACCATAGGCTTTAGCTATACTATAATCAACAGGGTTGCAGCCATGGCTTAGTCTGAGCTATTTTCGGAATAGCTGTACAGACAACTATCTCCCTTCTAAATATGTCATGCACGATCGCAATACGCGATGCGTTTGGCCAGTATGGAAGCTAGCTTCATCTGAGCAAATGTCATCATGCATCTTTACGGATTCAACCCTACACCCTCTATAGCCGTCTCCATACAAAGTCACACCCCATTCTATTTCTAACCTGTACACATGCCATTCTATGTCTAAGCTGTACACATGCCATTCTATGTCTAAGCTGTACACATGCCATTCTAATTCTAACCTATACACATGCCATTCTAATTCCAACCTGTATACATACGTCGTGTTCTGTCTTTGTACCACCAGAGAATAAGGACACTGCGTTTCTCAACAGTGAGATAGGCCAGCGGTACATACCTGTGTTTAGAGCACTCCGTTTAGAACACGTTATAAACGCCATCGAACATCTCGGCAAGGTGGAGACGGATGCGATCATATCCAGGGACTGGGTGCAGGCCGCTGTCTATAACTGGTGGGATATGTTTGGTACCATCGAGTATCTATGACACGCCCAAGCACCTCACTGATTGAGCCATACAGTTGCAATGTACACATGCGTGGGTGCTACCATTGTGGTGTGGTTGTTGTCTAGATTGCCTGATAGCATGTACGCGTGCATACATTCTATCTGATAACATGTACCTGCGACACAGGACTATGCCGTCTTCTACATACGCCGCACTGTACGTAGTACTGGCGGCAGATGCGCACAGTGGTGGGTGACTACCTGTTGCCAATTGATCATGGCAGGATATATTTAGCTGTTCATGACACGATATATCTAGCTGTTCCGTGTGATTCTACTTACCACAATAATATACGGGGATGGTTGATGGGCATTAGAATATGTCCTAAAATTCTGGTACAAATGTTTACACCCACTTTTCTGCCGCAGAAGTGTTGGTAATATGCATGTGAGTTGTCGTCGTATACTAGCTTTCATCGTCAAGAATTTAATGTTGTAGTATGTTAGCTTCCATCGTCAAGATTGTAATGGTGTGGTAGCGCCAACTGAATATACCCAGAACCAAGCTAATTCAGAGTTGATACCTTTGTTTGTCAACAATATATTATATACGTTCAATTAGAATATGGTATGTTTTCCACGTAATGATACAGTTGATGTCTTTGTTTGTCTAATATATATATATATATATATATATGTACATATATATATATATCTACGTTCAGTCAGAATGTATAGCACGTTTCCACTCAATTATACAGTTGATATTGTATGCAACACATTCCCAGGGTTTGCGCCGATATTAAAACAATAAAACACTATAGAAGGTGCAAAACTGATTATGTAGGTGTGTATCGATAAATTAAACACAAGCTCGTCTCACGGATATAAAACGCAAATCAATAAGACAGCTATCAGTGATGTGCAATAAAGTGCGTGTCCGGATATTACAGTACCACACATACA